>JAJAGP010003529.1:0-71324 GCA_025084515.1 Ancistrus triradiatus
CTTTTGAGCCAGACCCTTAATCATCAGTTTGTGCCTTGTAAGATTCTTCGCACTGCATATGTTTATCTACGAAATGCTGTAGATAGAAGCAGGTTCAGAAGGATTTGAAGCAGATTCTGTGGCCATGACACAGCCATGACTTTTCATTGCACACGCCAGCCATGCAGAATTTCGTTATTCGTTATTCATAGGTAAACTGAAAAGAGGGTCGATTGGGTGAAAGTTACTTTTCTTCTTGACAAACAGGTTTTTATACCACGTTCGTGACCTGGCACAGAGGACTACATAACCTACACTACCTCAATCATCCTTTAAAATCATAACATACAGGCATTATGTTCTGTGAAACGGGTCACTGAAAACTAAAGGTAGGCTTTCAGGTGTCTTTTACTGAGGAATCTGTCTGGCCACTCTGCCATAAATTCCAGATTGGTAGATTGCCGCAGTAATGGTTGACCTTCTGGTCAGATCTTTGGCGCTCAGCCAAAGTGACCATTGGGTTCTTGGTCACCTGTCTTACCTGCTCTTCCAATCGCTTAGTTTGCTGAGGCGGCCAGATCTAGGAACAGTCCTGGTCATTCCATAGTTCTTTCATTTAAGAATTATGGAAGCCATTGTATTCTTCGGAATACAATTTTTCAGTGAATTGTTTTGTAGCCCATGTGTATGGGAGTATGATGAATGATTGCGCCCTCTGGTATTCAAAAAATGCAATTGTAGAACACACCACATGGTCACATTTTTGCATTGTGGTGCATCGTTTCCATTTTGGTGCGCCACCCTTGTGTTGAGTAAAATACAATTATTATACAAGTATTTTGACCCATTTGCTGTTTGATGGATAGCTTGGTGTTTGCTATTAACTAGCTAATTAATGGACACAAGTGCTTCTGAGGAAGCATAAACATACTCGGGCAAGGGCAAAGGGTTTGTGTGTGCACGCTGGTCAATGGTCATCGCTGCCTTTGTTCAGAATGGAACTCGCACGTGATGAAGCAAGTGCACACAAGGAATGTAATCAGAAGGTCAGGGCTATAAACAATTGAAAATCAATTTGTCCCCATGCCCTGTTGGAATGGTGAATACTAATCTTTCTCCTTCACACACGTGTGTTGTTCTATTATTGTGGGGACTTACTCTTGACAATATTACTACAGCTAATTAATACTACACCAACACCTAAACTTAACACACAACCTTAACCTCTGTAACATAAATCAAATCTTTGGCTCTTGCGGTTTTTCAGAAGAAAGTTTCAGTTTTATTAAAAAAAAACTCATTTTGTAGACCTGCAAAGGTGAAAAATATCAGGTTTTTCTATTCTTGTGGGGACATTTGGTCCTCACTATGACATACGAACAAACACACGGTCGGGGAATCTGAGGTTTGCTCGGAGTTATCATATTGGATTTGCGACAAAGACATGAGACCCATGCCAAGCCATAAATACCCTGTCTTTCACAATTCCCTGTTTCTGTGTATGAGTGTGTGCATATTTTATTTACTTACTTATTAGGTTGCTTTGCCTTGTTATAGGCTTACACAGTGCTCCGAGCTGGGAAAGCACAGAGTAAATCCGTAATAAAGCCTCAGTCCATTAACCTTTTAGCTTTCACTTGTTTACACAGATGCACTGAGGTAAACAGACCTGGGACTTGGCTTTTGCGTTTCGTGGTGACAGAGATTTTCTTACCTAACAAAAGTAGCTGTATACAGTACTGTGCAAAAGTTGTAGACCACTATTTGATTTGTTGCTTCAGCAATGGTATAATGACCATATATAGCATATTGTTGATGGTGGACCCAAAAATGTCAAACTTGGATTCGTCACTCTGTAATACTATTTTCCACTGATCTTCATTCCAATCTTTCTAAGCTTGATCTTATCTTAACCTTTTCACCCTGTTCCCATTCTGAGAAAGTGGTTCCTTGGCTGCTACATTTCCAAAAGACTATTCCTGATTGAGCTTCTTCAGACTATAGAAGGCTCAACTTGGCTTGATGAAGCTGCCAGCTGCTCCTACTGCTCAAGTGTAAGAGGAGGTCTCATTATAGCCACTGTAGCCTATTGAAGCAGTTTTTAATGCTGCATACAAATTTCCTGTATATTCAGCTTGTATTCCAATAAAGAAACTGAGAATTATATGCAGTGGTGATACCATTTCTAAAACAATGGTAAATCTAATGTCGACCTAAGTCTTTTGCACAGTGCTGCATGTCCGTGGTCCAATAGGTTTATTATCCTATTATTAAGGTTATTAACCTACTTAACCTACTTAACACTGGACTGGCTTGGTGTTTTTAGGTTCTGAAGCCTCAGGGAGCCATTAGCCAACTATTCATGTGTAAATGCTTATACTTTCTTGATGACAGTTTGACCTGTATGTAATTGAATTATCTTATGCCAGGCTTCTTTCAGCGCTTCCCAGAGTTCTGTTTTTAATGCTGCATACAAATTTCCTGTACTTTCTTGCTTCTATGCTAATAAAGAGTTATAACTATATATGCTGATTATTTCATTGCTTATAAACAGTATATATAATCTAATGGTGGACTAAGACTTCTTATGTAATGAAGAGAAGAGCAAGCCGATTGGAAACCACTGTATTTCTGGTGGATCGTGAACTCCTTAAGTCTCCGTGAAGGGTTCAGGGAATGTCAACAGAGTGAAGGCTTCACAGTTCGTTAGTAATTCACCCTAAATTCAAATGCAACAAAATACTGAGTGGGAGACTAAGACCAGATCAGTTCCTGGTACTTGTATAAACCCCTTGGTGACTAACACCTCTTTCAACCAATGCTCAATCAGACGAAGCCACAGGTGGGTCACGTGTCTCGATTGGTGGTTGCTGAGTGGGTAGGGAGGTGTGAAAAGAGGTCAGAACATACTGCTCTTATGAGCAGAGAATAGATAAGGCCTGTTCCTTGAAAGAAATAGTATTAACTCTGAAATCTCTGAAATTTGACTTCTATTTGTTTGTACCATCTCAGAACTTGCACACTCTTGATTAATAGTGACAGACCTCCTTTGTGTTTTTAGAGGTTATGGACATTTGAGATGCTTAGTGACAGATGGTAAAGCTGTGCAACTCTTGAATACTTTAATGTATCTCTTCTGAGTTTTGGAATTCTTTTTTTTTTTTTTTTTTTACAAGATGCTGGTGAATCAAGAAATGTAGACGATGGCTGATTTTTCATCCCCAGTATCCACACACACATTATAACCCCCCAAAATAAAAAGGTGTGGTGTTTTTACTTAGTTATTTAACATTATATTCTGTATTTGATGTTCTCAAATGGAACCTAAATGATGGGAATAAAAGCCTGGAGGTGAAACAACATTTTGACCCACTTTAGTTTAAGCTCTGATTGATCATTGTGCTATGTGAAAAACATGAGATAACCAGTGTTGTAGTGTAATAGTGCAAATCGTTTGAAAAAGACCTTAAATTCAAGCTTATTTTATTGGTGAGTTGTCTGAGGCATTATATATTTATTTGCTGCACATGTAACCTTTGTAATTCATCCTAATTTAAGCAATTTGGGCAACTTCAGTTTGGGCCACGCTACGCTAGTGACTTGAACTCCATCTAACCCCCTCGATGTCTTCTTCACCCTTCTCCCTGCTCATTTGGCAGCGCTTTTGCCATTAGCAATCATTTGCCGTTACAGTGATGCTTCTGAAAGCTCACACAAACTGTTTTTATACAGCTTAATAAAAAACCCTGTTTGGTCTCACCAAATGACTAAGCTCTTCTCTCGTCTATGAGTGCCTAATTAGCATAAGTGGGGACAATTACCAGTGTCCACTCGCTCTGAAAGCCTTAAAAACCGCATTGCCTTTTTCTGCGAGCATTTCCGCTCTTCCAAGATTAAAGCTGGGAAACGGTTATGAAATGAATGCCAATGTGTGGAGCAAAATGTGTGGAGAATGCTAATGTGTGTGCTTTCCCCTCTAAAAGGACAGCATGATTCATTAGGCTTTCTGTATTTGGGGGGAACTTGATGAAAGAACACGTTGAGCTGCAAAAGGACTAGCAGATGCGCTCATCAAAATGCATTCACTGCATCAAAAACGCAACTTCAGTCTTGATACAGAGGCAGAAACTCATTTGAATTCTTTAATGTTCCAGTTTAGTACTAATATTAATGCATAGCTGGGAGAACCGGGCACTTTGACTTAATGGGTGGCTCAATACAGTCTGGCTGGACTGAATTCTTTGTGCACTTGAACACAAAGTTTTGGCTGAGTTTTGGGCCACTTGGGCAGAGTAGCCTAACTTTTAGTGCACTTGAACAGTTTCGGGGTGCTTTGGCTCTTATTGGTCATTTCATTCATTGTTCATATGTTCATGTTCATGTTCATTTGGACCAGTGGTTGCTAACCCGTTTCCTTGGAGCTCCTCTATGAGCATCTAAGAAAAGCTGCGCCCTTCCGCACACAGAGACCAAAAAAATGAAGTGATTCATTGCAAATATTTATTTGTCAAAAATAAACATGAATTACAAAGGAAAAGTTTTTTATTTTATAGTGTTTCCCCCGTTTTTCCTTTTGGCTCATTTTCTCTTTTCAAGACCACTAAACATTTAGCAAAATCAAACACAAGCTTATTTAAATACCTTTTTAAGTAATTTTGCATACAGGTTTCCTTCCAGTGAGTGGGTTGTTTTAATCTTATTTACCATGTGCAAATTGTATTTTGAAAGTATCAGAGCAAATCACAGCAGACACAACCTTGCGCACCAACGTGTGGTTCGGACCCCAGGTTGGGAACCATGGATTTAGACTGCATCTGGACCAATCTGAGAATCAGCATAGTAGCCCAAAGTTAATTTTTCATGCACAAATTATCCATCAACATTTGAGGCTGCATGTCCCAATACTTTTGGCCACATGTGAGTTTGTGATCCAGTACTTTTGGCAAGATGGGTGTATGTTTTCCAGAACTTTTGGGCAAATGAGGGTTTGTGCCCCAATATGTTTGGCCACGTGGCATTGTGCCTCAATACATTTGGCCACGTGTCTTTGTTTTTCCTGCACAAATTTACTTTGGCACTTTGAAAGTACCTGATCTTTAAGGTTGTTTGGGGAGCAAAGGGTTCTCTAGTGATTTGGCAGAACATGAAACTCTAGGACTTCAGTTGGATCTCCAAACTCCCGTTGCAGTTGGTCATGTTCATTTGGAAGACATCTGGACCAAACTCACCATCATCACTTGGATAGAGTGGCTGAGCTTAAACTCGATAGACTCTGACTTACTTGGCTTGCTTGCTGACCTCCCACTGCAGTTAGTTCTGGTTTATTTTCCCTTTACATAACCCAAACAGACCATGAACGCTATGGCTTAACTGAACTTTCCCCACTGGAGTTGTCGAAGTTCATGGATCGAACTGATCACTTGCACTTGGACCGAGTAGCTGAGCTGTTGGGTCACTCAAACAGAGATGGAGTTGACTGGGCACTTCAGCCAAGGATAATTGTGTTGGCACTTTGCAGTTCATTTTACAGGCATCTGGACCACACCGAACATCAGCACTTGGGCAGAGTAGCTGAGCATTAAGAGCATTCTGTTGGACCTGAACCAATCTGACCAACACTGACTGTATTCATTTGGACAGCATTTTGGACCAAACTGGCCATCAGCACTTACCCAGATTAGCTTAGCTTTCAGATGGTTGGAACAGTTGCCACACAGTTCCAGAAATCATTGGTTTGATTCCCAGTCAGGATTCCACCTGTGTGGAGTTTCCCCTTTTCATGTTCTTCTCTGTTTCTCTTGGAGGATATATATATATCCCACAACGACACCAGCTATCAGCCCCCTACAAAGGAGTCTTGAGAACCCTTCCCAGGAGGTTTAACCCCCATTCACAGCTCAACTCATGACTCTCATGATGGCAGTGTGGGGCAATGACTCACTAATGGTTCACACCTAGGCTCCTGTGATCCTAACAACTCATGTATTGACAGGATGGGCCAAGGACTCTCAGGATCACCCCCACTAGAGGTGACAACCCCATTACAGGTAAATACCTGGGATTCCCCATTAGGTTTTTGGAACTGAAGAAGTCTTTCGGGATGAGAGGTGAAACGTCTTCAGTAACTGAAGTCCAGTTGCCTTTAACTCAACACTCAAGTTGAGTTTACGGAAAAATAAGCAACCATTTAGGTTTTTGGAAAGGTGTTTACACACAGTGAGATACTTTATTTTCATTTTATTTTATTTATCAAAACACAACAGTGCCAGAACCACAGAAATGTCGGAAAGCATGCGATCCAAATATTAGAGGTACCGGATCTTGTTCCATCAGGATCCAGCTCGAATTTAGCACCGCTCCTAGTGCGTCTGGCTGTGTTGCAGGCATAGCTCACTGAGGCTTTCAGCGGAAGCAGGCCTATTTCTCAAATTAATACCTTTTAAAGCAGAATCTTTGTAGATAAATGTAGATCCATTCACAAAATGCATAAAAGTAACTTTCCGCTGTACTGCCGGTGAAATATCACAGATCTCATAGATGGTGACTTTTCTCTAAATCTGCGCATTGCCTGCAATTTGGGGATGATTCACATGCATTAAGGTATTGCCACTTATTTGACAAATTCTTCTAATGTATGAATCACTCAAGTTTTGCTTCCCTGTTTCCACTGCATAGTCCACAAATGTTTCTTTATGCCTTTGATTTGAATCGCATGGCCCAGCCGCTACTGTGCCGCTTTTGTTCAAGCATGACCTTTTTTGCTGTAATTACACAGCATTCATCTCATTCCGAACAACTGTCATTGTTCATGGGGTTTTGACTTTGGCTCACGTTGGCATTTTATCCTTGGGTAAACTCTCTGGTGTTATAATTATTATTGTTAATTACAGATATTTTCAGCCGGCAGAGTTATTTGATAGTGGGGCCAAATTATTTACCCACAGTATAAGCGATCAATAACGTCTTGCCAAAATGTTTAAACGGCTGTTCGCCCACCATATGGCTAGGAGAACGTGTTTTGTGTTGATTATGTACAGGTTTGGGGCCCTGTACAGAGTATTCTAAGTTTTTTATTTAGGTAAAAGTAATACTAATATATTAAAAAAAGATACTCAAGTGAAATATTTCCTCAAGTAGAAGTATAAAAGTACATGCTACTAAATGTACTTCAAGTAAAAAAGTATTTCTTTAAAAAATGTTTCTAATTCAATATTTTAAACAGGATGTCTTTTTTATTGAGGGGAAGAGGTACAGATCCATGACAATGAGTGCACATAATGGTTTGTACTACAACTACAGAAATCACACACATGACAAAAGAAAACATTTTCAGACATGAGGAAAAAAAATATACAAAAGACTGTGGATTTTTTTAATTAAAGCTGCAAAATCCCTCAAAATTAGACATGCCAATATTCAGTAATGCAGCATATCATTATATTTAACCCAAACAGCTTCTAACAAATCGTACTGACAAGTCAAACTGCAGCTTCTCCTTTTTTAAAGAAGTTTTTCTGGTAAACACTCGATTTAAAATACGTGAGCAAAATGTAAGCCTGTTGAAAGTGAGTGAAAAGTATGGATGTTTCTTTTGAAATGTAGTAAGTAAAGGTAAAAAGTATTAAGTTGCAGACATGGTCAAGTAAAGTACAAATACCTTATAATACTTACAGTGGGGCAAAAAAGTATTTAGTCAGCCACTGATTGTGCAACTTTTCCTAGTTAGAAAGATGATAGAGGTCTGTAATTTTCATCATGGGTACACTTCATGAGACATGAGAAAAACATCCAGGAAATCACATTGTAAGATTTTTAGAGAATTCAATTGCAACTTATGGTGGAAAATAAGTATTTTGGTCAAGAACAAAAGTTGAACTCAATACTTTGTAACATAGCCTTTGTTGGCAATGACAGAGGTCAAACCTTTCCTGTAAGTCTTCACCAGGTTGGCACACACTGTAGCTGGTATTTTGGCCCATTCCTCCATGCAGATCTCCTCTAGAGCAGTGATGATTTGGGGCTGTCACTGGGCAACACAGACTTTCAACTCCCTCCACAAATTTTCTATGGGGTTGAGGTTTGGAGACTGGCTAGGCCACTCCAGGACCTTGAAATGCTTTTTACGGAGCCACTCATTCGTTGTCCAAGCGGTGTGTTTGGGATCATTGTCATGCTGGAAGACCCAGCCACGTTCCATCTTCAATGCTCTCACTGATGGAATGAGGTTTTGGCTTGAGATCTCATGATACATGGCCCTGTTCATTCTTCCCTTAACACGGATCAGTCGTCCTGTACCCTTTGCAGAAAAACAGCCCCAAAGCCATGATGTTTCCACACTCCCATGCTTCAGAGTAGGTATGGTGTTCTTGTTATGCAACTACTCGGCATTTCGTTCTTCCTCCAAACACGGCGAGTGAAGTTTTCCCTGTAAGTCTTCACCAGGGTTTGCACAGACTGTAGCTGGTATTTTGGCCCATTCCTCCATGCAGATCTCCTCTAGATCAGTGATGATTGGGGCTGTCACTGGGCAACACGGACTTTCAACTCCCTCCACACATTTTCTATGGGGTTGAGTTTTGGAGACTGGCTAGGCCACTCCATGACCTTGAAATGCTTTTCATTTCACGGAGCCACTCATTCGTTGTCCCAGCGGTGTGGTTTTGGGATCATTGTCCATGCTGGAAGACCCAGCCACGTTCCATCTTCAATGCTCTCACTGATGAATGAGGTTTTGGCTTGAGATCTCACGATACATGGCCCTGTTCATTCTTTCCCTTACACACGGATCATCGTCCTGTCCCCTTTGCAGAAAAAACAGACCCCAAAGCATGATGTTTCCACTTCCCATGCTTCAGAGTAGGTATGAGTGTTCTTGTTATGCCAACTCGGCATTCTTCTTCCTCCAAACACGGCGAGTTGAGTTTTTTACCAAAAAGTTCTATTTTAGTTTCAATCTGACCACATGATTATTCTCCCAATCCTCTTCTGAATCATCCATATGCTCTCTGGCAAACTTCAGACAGGCCTGGCACTGCATGAGTCCCTCTTGGCGTAGTGTTACTGATGTTAGCCTTTTACTTTACTTTGGTCCCAGCTCTCTGCAGGTCATTCATCAGGTCCCCTCCGTGTAGTTCTGGGATTTTTTGCTCACCGTTCTCATGATCATTTTGGACCCCACGGGATGAGATCTTGCATGGAGCCACAGATCGAGGGAGATTATCAATGGGTCTTGTATATCTTCCATTTTCTTACAATTGCTCCCACAGTTGATTTATTCAAATCAGCCTGCTTGCCTACTGTAGATTCACTCTTCCCAGCCTGGTGCAGGGGTCTACCATTTTCTACATTTTCTTTCCTGGTTGTCCTTCAGCAGCTCTTTGGTCTTTGGCCATGGGTGAGTTTGGAGTCTGACTGTTTGAGGCTGTGGACAGGTGTCTTTTATACAGATCGAGAACGAGGTCAAACAGGTGACATTAATACAGGTAAACGAGTGGGAGGACAGAAGAGCTTCTTAAAGAAGTTTTTCCACAGGTCTGTGAGAGCCAGAAAATCTTGCTTGTTGTGGGTGACCAAATACTTATCTTTCCATCCATATTTTACATTAAATTCTTTTAAAATCCTACAATATGATGTTCTTTTCTGGATTTGTTTCCTCATTTTGGTGTCTCATAGTTGTAGTGTGCTGCTATGATGAAATATACAGACCTCTCTCATCTTTCTAAGTAGGAGAACTTGCACAGTCAGTGGATGACTAAATACTTTTTTGCTCACGGTAAGTACAGTAATGAAGTACTTATGGAAAAAAGATAGATAGATAAATTTCTTCTTATTGACTGGCTGGTAGGGATATTATTGGATCAGATTAGGATATTACAACCCCAATTCCGAAATGCTAATGAAAACAAACACATCAACTTAAACATTTTATATTTCTATACTGTTAGAGTTTAGTCACTCAGACAGTCGAGTGTTTACCATTATGTAATATCACTTTTTTAGACATCAGAAATTTTCCTCCATTCTTCATTTATGCAGTTGTATGGGGTCTTCATCATAATGTTCTCAACTGGAGACAGGTCAGGACTGCAGGGATTCCAGTCTAGTGCCGGTACTCTTTGCTTATACAACCTTGCTGAATATGGTTTGCAATGTCCCTGGAAAAGACAGCATCTGGATTCCAATGTATGTTGCTCCAAAACGTGTGTGTTATCTCTCCCTGTTAATGGTACCCTCACAGATGTTACCCATGACATGAACACTGCCACACCCCCACAGCTTTACAACTGCTGGCTTTTGGACCTGACACCGGTAAAAGCTTGGCTACTCCTTACCCTCTTTGGCACTGGAAACACGACTGTTTGTCCAGAAAATATTTGGAACGATGACTCGTTGGACCACAAAACACAGTGATGGGGTCCACCTCAGTGAGACAGATCCCAGAGAAGTTGGCACTGCTTGTGTACAGTGTTTGCTCGCATAGTAAAGCCTTAAGTTGCATAGTGGAACGCTACAAACTACAAACCACACAAAGCCTAAACCCTTACTGTAGAGAATGAAGCTGCAGACTCTCATTGCTTCCTATTCACATTTTCTCATCATTAGTCAAGAGTGAATATCATTGCTTTGTTTTGACTGAATGTGCAAATGGATAAGACCATTTTCTTGCTTGACAAGGGGTAAAATATTCAAGTGAATTGACTTTGGCCTCAGTTACATTGTTCTGTTAACACTTTGTGCACCCCCAACCACATGGACTTGCCCAACTGGGCTTTTGTGTTGCTGCCTCGATGTTGCCCCGGGCAGTCGTTATAGTTGAACCCTGGGTCACATTAAACAGTGCCTTAAAAATCAGATTTGGACCACTTTTATCTGCTGTGTGTAATTGTAAACTATGATGCAGGCAACTCGTTAACAACTAGTTGTCCAGTAAAAATGATTAATCGCTTAATCCCTATTATGTAATATATTATTTTGTTTTATTTCAGCAGTTACTCTAAAGAGGGGTGCTTGTAGGCATGAGAAGTGCTTATCTAGCACTCCTGAAACTCCATTTTGGGGTAATTGGTTTGGGCTGTCGTAGAATTCTGTGGAAAATTTGATTATATTTATTCTTCTTGTCTATGTACTCGTTCTTCAGTTAATGTTGGTTGTTTGTTAAGAAAGGTGTTAATGTCTTCTAAATTTGGGTTCTGATCTAATGTACGTCCCGTGGTGCCTGCGTGGTCGTTCCTGCTGAGTCTTTGATTACTCTGATTGTTTTTGCTTTGTTTCCTTTAATGGGATTTGCTAAGAATATTCTGTTAAGAAGCCGTTGCTGCTGGGTTTTTTTGTTTTTTGTTTTTTGCGAGAAACCATGAGTGAAAAGAGCCATCTTTGGACTGTGTTGAGGCCATAGATTAGCTTGATGAACAAGTGGTCGTGAAGTGCCTTCTGTGGCCTCTGCCATCAAACTGACTGCTGCTAGACTAAAGCTGTTCTGAAGCCAAAGGTTTAAGAGAGTTTTATTAGCTCCTTCATAATGAAGCGTGGGTTTCAGGTAGGTTGTTTTTTCACTTTTGGCTTTGGCTCGGTCATTTGTCGCCAAGTCTCTGTAGTGCTGCATTGCAACAAAATTAATTACAATGTTCACATGGTCTATAATACTTAGATTCTTTCCTACAACAGTAACTCCGTCCATAGTGTAAACGCACCAGAGATAGACTCCAGTGGCCAGTACACTCTGAGTCCACAAATGAAGAAAGCATTTGAAGAGAAACAAACCAAACCCTTCATTTTGCCCTCTACGCACTCTTGGCCACAAACTTATTTTCTCCTTTTATCAGCCTTCCTCTTTTGAATCCCAAAGTCATTATAGGATAAATAATACATCAGCCACACAACTTGGACCATTACCACCAAATATTCACACACAAGTGACCGACAAAGTGCGAGATGGCTTCCCAGAGAGCATATAAACACACGTTTGGTGTAAGTGCTAGCACTCAGTTGCGATGCAAACAATACTAAAAAAGCACCCGCTCAGACCATGAATGCTACAATTTTTTCTCGGCTGACTTGTGGTAGAGTCCTGAAATTGTGAAGTTATCAGGCAGATTTATTCCAGGGCCCTCCTCCAAATACTTTCTCTGCTTCGACTGCGACCACTGCTGTGTGTAATCTTTGACGGGCTGTCTAGTGGATTAGACTAAGCAGTCTTCATGGGATTAGACATTACACAAGAGATTAGTGTTGCTTGTAATTCTGAGCGATTATGACAGGCAACTAAAGGGAAAGTTGAGATTGTTGTTGAGTTTGAGGTGAACTGTGACAGTTCTGTATTCTTTTCTTGTAGACAAAGCACAGATGAGCTCATGGGTCGGCGGAAATTTTGGTATTCAAATCTGCTGCAAACACTAGTTCCACTATCAGACTATGGATACTGCAGTTTGTCTAGACTGGCTTGTAGGGTGTGAAAATACACTCTGGTATGTTTTTCTTTTTTTTTGTTCAACAATAAAATTTTAGTCTCTTGCAATTAAAAGAAATGACTAGAATCATTGGGTTCAAAATTGTAAACAAAATGCCCTATTGTATCAGTGCAATACTGTACAGTATTTCTTATATTCAGTATTTCTTGTTATTCTATCAGTGCAATACTAATCTTGAAGTGCAAAGTCTTTGTGTGTTTGACTGTTTTAATCAGTTTTTTGTCTAGATTCGCACTGTTCTGGAGCAACAATAATTATACAATGACAATAAAGGCATTCTCTTACTGTACCCTCATCATATCTTAAATAACCGGTTGAAACTTTCGTTTTTATTTCTGAAGAATAATTCAAAACACCACTTTTCTTGTGTAAAAATGTAAACAAAAAGAAACTGCAATGAAAAGAAATTAGGTTTCTCAATGAGAACGGGATATCTAGCCATCCTAGTGTTCAATACTGAAATTGCATTAGATGGCGGTATAATCTAATTAGATCCATCGTCCCACCCATTGATGGACACCGCCCCATTTTTGCATCGTAGTGCATCGAGACATGCAATACCCATACAATTGTGAGCAACCCAGGTGGCACTGCCACCTTCCAAGAGTAAAGAAGGCAAACGAGTACATATCAAACTAGGACAACTAACCTTGGGAACTCAACTTTCCCAAAAACTTCTTGCCAATCAGCCTGAATTACCTGAGCCTGCAAGATTATTTAAGGCCAGACAATGACTTAGTTCTTTGTTGAACTCTTGAAGTAGAGTAGTCTGTGCAATATGCCAGGCCATTGTTTGTCTGCATGTGTTTCTACTAAGATGGAACAGAACAGAATCCAAAAAAGGAAAAGAAAGAACCGGAAAAAAGAAAGCTGGAAAGTCTGAAAATAAAGACGGAAAAGAATTAAAAAGACTGACAATTAATAGACAATACTAAAAGCAAAGGTCAGATTAAAGAGAATATAATATTTTGAAACCACCTTTTCTTATTTAAAGGCATCTATTTAATGCCAACTCCCGCGTTTGCACACACCATCTCGGCATCTCCTTTGTTTGCCCTTTCCTGACATTTTTTTCCCACTCAGCCTCACTGGAGCACTCGCTCAGCCCCGACACCTGTGCTGCTCAATAGCATGCTGCGCAAAACCAAGAAACCAGATGTAGTCCCACTCCAGGCAATCTCAGTCAAGTTTATTAATTTTGCACAAACACGCTCCCCCCTTCATTTATTATTCACGTTATTAGCATAACAAAACAGTCCTTGCCTTCCACTGTCACACCAGAGCAGTCCTAGCTGCAATGTGGGTCTTCTTGTTCATCCTCTTTCATGACAGGAATGGTCCATTTTCTTGTATATTCATACTACTAAACTAAACAATGAGTCCATTTGGTCATAACCTCAAAATAGTCCCAGGATTAATCCCATTTGATTTTGGCACAACCAGTCAAAATTCTGTACATTAAACATTATGATACTGAAATATATACCATTATCAAGACTTCAGTGTTTCTGTTACATACAGTCGTATGAAAAAGTTTGGGCACCCCTGATAAATTTCATGATTTTAGTTTATAAATCATTGGTTGTTCAGATCAGCAACTTGAGTTAAATATATCATATAGCAGATGAACACAGTGATATTTGAGAAGTGAAATGAAGTGTATAGGATTTACAGAAAGTGTGCAGTAATTATTCAAACAAAATTAGGCAGGTGCATAAATTTGGGCACCCCAGCAGAAAAATTACATCAATATTTAGTAGATCCTCATTTTGTAGAAATAACAGCCGCTAAACGCTTCCTACAGCTTCCAGTCTGGATTCTGGTTGAAGGTGCTTTGGACCATTCTTCTTTAGAAACATCTCCAGTTCAGTCATCTTTGATGGTTTCCAAGCATGGACAGCCCACATTTTCAGTAATATTCATGTCTGGGGACTGAGATGGCCATTCCAGAACGTTGTACTGGTTCCTCTGCATGAATGCCTTAGTAGATTATGAGCAGGGTTTGGGGTCGTTGGCCTCGGTGCAACTTTGTCACTGATTCTTGAACATTGTTCTTAAGAATCTGGAGATATTAACTGGAATCCATGCGACCCTCAATTTTAACAAGATTCCTAGTACCTGCACTGGCCACACAGTCCCGCGGGCATTATGGAACCGCCACCAAATTTTACTGTGGGTAGCAAGTGTTTGTCTTGGGATGCTGTGTTCCTTTTCCGCTCCTTGTTATGTCCAAATAACTCAATTTTAGTTTCATCAGTACACAGCACTTTTATTCCAAAATGAAGCTGGATTGTCCAAATGTGCTGTGCACACACCTCAAGTGACTCTGTTTGTGGCGTGTCTGCAGAAAGGCTTCTTCTTCTGCAATTACTCTCCCATACAGCCTCTCCTTGTGCAAAGTGCGCTTGTATAGTTGAAACGATGAACAGTGACAACCATCTGCAGCAAGGATGAGGTTTTGGTCTTTTTGGAGGTGGTCGTGGCTTGACTATGACTGTTCTCACCATTCCTTCGCCTCTGCCTACTGAGATTTTTCTTGGTCTGCCACTTCGGGAGTTCCTTAACTAGAACTGTCCTGTGGTCTTCCATTGCCTCACTATGTTCCTCACAGTGGAAACTGACAGCTGAAATCTCTGAGGAGAGCTGTTCCCTTACCCTGAACCATGATGTGAACACCTTTGTTTTCAGGCCATTTGAGAGTTGTTTTGAGGCTCCCATGTTTGCCACTCTTCAGAGAAGATTGCAAAGAGGAGAAAAACTTCCAATTGGCCCACCTTAACCACTTTCTCATAGTTGGATTCACTTGTGTATGTAGATCAAGGGTCAATGAGCTTACAAAACAAATTTTGTGTTCCAATAATTAGTGCTAAAGGTATTCAAATGACAAGGGTGCCCAAATTTATGCACCTGCCTAATTTTGTTTGAATAATTACTGCACACTTTCTGTAAAATCTATAAACTTAATTTCACTTCTCAAATGTCACGGTGTTCATCTGCTATATGATATATTTACCTGAAATTGCTGAGCTGGACAACCAATGATTTATAAAGAAAAATCATGAAAATTATCAGGGGACTTTTTCATACGACTGTACAGTTTGTATCTAGAGCAAACCATAGAGGAAACACTGGGTATTTGGTCAACCAAGTCACATAATTATATTGAAGTTACCCATCAGATTGTGTGATTGTTTATCATGTATCCCAGAGCAAACCTGCCCCCTGTCACTTTAAGAAATGTATGTAATGGGCCAATACATAAATAAAAGCACCCTTACTTTGGATTATATGCCCTCCACATTCCATTTCCTATACGTTTTATTGTTGTATAAAGGAAGGATAGTGGTCTGCACCTGTGTATATACTATAGGGGCATTAACTCGATAATTGTGAAACCTTTAAGTATTATTTCAATATTAATTACGAAGCTAGTAATGCATAGTGGATATACAGTTAGCTCCCAAATTAAGCCATCCTTGATGACGATAATGTTTTGGTGCATATTAAGTTCAACCTGTGCATATGAGCTAATTCATTGTAATAGTTTTATTCTAAATTCATTCTTCCTTCCCAGAGGGTTCCCTCAGTGTAACAATTCTACACAACTAATATCCCTCCACGTTGTTAATCCAATAGCGAAGAAGTTTAAAGTAACCAGAGCTCTAATGGACCAGTGTGATTAGAGGACAGGTAGTTTGCACCCACTCAGAGTAACGACAATGATTAGAGAGAGAATTTCACTTAGCATCATGGGTGTCTCCAAATCTGCAATTAGATGCCAGCTCTGTGCTGACAAACCATTTGGAAGGTCTGCCAGGAAAGAACAAAACAAAACATGTTTTTCCATTTAGAAATGTGGGCATATGGAGTTTGTTAGATGTCTGTGGAACAGAATTTGACTGAAACTGAATACAAGTACAGATCAGTTTGGTAACAATCTCTAAAGATGTGTTTGGTGTAAGCATGCTTATGTAGAAAAATGTATCCATGTTGTTAAGTATTGTGGAGGATTCGTAATGCTTTTCTTAAAAAGCTGTGGTTAGGAAACATATCATCAAGCCCATGAACTAACTGAATGAAAATCTGGCTGCTCTGCCAAATTGGTTAAAGTCAGATCTTTAACTAGGATCCAAACCTAAATCCACAAGAAATGTCTGAGGGACCATAGTCTCGAGGCTTTGTGGAAAATAATAAATATTTTGATTTGGTTTTTGATCTTGGAGTCTGTGAAGACATCATTGGCTATTTGAATAATAGCCTTCTGTTGATCAGGTCCACACTAACAAACTGTAGGGATTTTGTTAGAACAGCGCAATGGCAGTCCCACACAAACATATCCAGCTACCTTGTGGCTTAACGGCTGGAATTTTGAAAAGATGCAAATAAGCACGACTCGGCTATGAATAAATTGAGAAAAAAAAATATTGAGTCCTTAGACCTCTATTGTAGATTCATCTTCAACCTCTGTAGCTGCCTCATTCATCTACCCTGCCTAAAGGTAAACTCAAGGGCTCATGATTCAGTAATAGCTGTAATTCAGGACTCATAGGAATCAATTTGCCATTGCGCTAGTTCAAAGCTCCCCAGATCACATGCTGACGATTATAGCAGTTGTGACCTTCTGGTTGCTATGGCAGCCTAAAGAGGAAAGAAAAGGCTGACAACCGTTCGTTCATCATCAGCCACCATAGAAACTTGAAATATGTCAAGTCTGTGAAATATGCTGGCACATGATTGTACTGACAGTGAGCTACGTCTTCAGCGGAGGCATAGCCCGAGCAGATGCGCCACTAATCAGTGCTTGATTGCTTACTCCTGGGAGGCTATTTAACTGTGCCAAATGCCAGCATGAGTTGCAGTGCCTTTACCTAAAAGAAACCAGGTGATGTTGTATTGATATATGTGTAATTATTATGTGCTGAATTATCCCTTTATTTTTCTCAGCTGTTTTGTGTACCAACGTTTTTCTGATCTGGTGTGTTTAATACAGCTTTCAAATACAGCTTTCATTTACACATTGTAACAGATGTGCAGGCCTAAGAGACTGTGTGTGAGTGTATAAGGCTGTCAAGAGTGTGCTCTGTGAGCTAACTTAATATTAGCAGGGACCTTCCCCTCTATGCTCCAGCTGGGCCAAAGCCCAACTGCATCTAGTGACAGCTGAAGATTGATGTCTTCCTTATGGAGAGAAAAAGATGAGGACAAACTGCCTCTCAGCAGTTTGAACCGGTGCTTTAATTAAGAAAAAAATTTATCCCAGGTTATAAACGTTGTCTGAACCAGGAATGACTCGGGTGTGGGTACCATGGGTCCAAGTGCTTCCAGCCCCAGGTTTTAAGGAGACTATGGCTAATGGGATAAAAACACCAGATTTTATAAAGTCAGTCTAAAATTGGATTAGTTTAATTCTTTATAATAGGTTCATTCTTTTTAAAGCCATTTTTCAAGTTAAACAATTTTCACTTCCAAACACATGTCCATGGAGACAGTGCCAAAAGTCTGTGACCACTAGTAAAATGAATTTTTCTTAAATTTAACAATGTTTTTTTTTTTCATTATAAATCATACAATCAGCACAACAGTTTGAGTGAAAATGGAAAAAAAAAACAATTGAGAATATAAAAACGATGTTCACTTGGCATTGACTTTGTTCGTGTGTTACAAAATTTTGCAAGCTTCCAAAACATATTGTGATGTTACTGACTTACAAGCACTTAAATGGTCAGTGGAGTTTAGGTTGTGTAACTGTTAGATTCACTAAATTGTTAGTTAGATTCACTAAAATAGAAAGAAATGCTGATTTATATTATTTGTAATAATTCAATAAATTCAAGGGGGGGAAAAAACAAGAAATGGCACACAGAGGCAGTTTCATTAATGTTAAACTTTTGGCCTTTGCTGTAACTGGTCCACAAGTCAAGTCAGATTTATTTCTATAGCGATTTTTACAATGACGCATTGTCTCAAAGCAGCTTTACAATTTGAATTATGTTCTAATATCTAAGGCCAATCCCAAATTGAGCAAGATTAGGGCAACAGTAGTATGGAAATGTTATAAGAAAGAAACCTTGGGAGACCAAGACTCAAAAAGGGACCTCCTTGGGTGGCTCAGATGATAAATGTAAGAAACTCCTTTATCTAGTCAAATAAGTCTGTAGTAACAGTTCAAAAAATAGAAACAAAGCTAATCTCAACATATAAATAATCGGCATCATTTAGTCCAGTACACAAGAGCAATAAGGTAATCTTAAGGGCTTTAATTAACGATTTTTGTATGTTCAATGATAGGTGTCCTGCTTTTCGCAAAAGGCTGTAGAGCCATCATAAGGTATGACTGGTGAAATATGTATAAGGCCACTGAACAAAGAGAATATAGGACATATACTTACCACTTCTGTCGCAACCCTGAATTTGAAAAACCTTGGATCTGCTTTTTCAAAGCATGTTCAATATGCACTATATGCCCAAAGGTTTGTCTACACCCTTTTTAATTAGTGACATCTATTATTTCAGCTACATTCACTGCTAATAATATGGAGTTAAGTTTGTCCATTTACAAACAGTCACTTCAGAATGAGTTGTACTGAATACTTCAGTGACTTTCAATATGACATCTTCATAGGGTTCATCTATGACACCTAATCAGCCTTCTGCTCTTCTCCCCAAAAAACAGCTCTGCTGAAGAACTTGGCTAGCTTGCACAGAACCCTGACCATGACTGCATCAGACATCTTGATGATATTACTAAGAGCCATGGCTTATTGGCCAACATTTTTTTGAGTGTTTATTCAACATAGTTTTTGAGCGTCCACAAACTTTTGGCTGTACATTTTGTAGTTATTTAAAAAAAATCATATTTATTAGTGTGTTAAGCAGTTTGCGAATGTCTGCGTCGGCTTTATAGTAAACAAGTAATACAAATGTGATGCTTTATTAGAGGCTGCCAATGACTCATAAATTCTCATTTGAAAATCCTGTCCCAGTGAGGCAGTGGTAATAAAACAAGCCACACTCAGCCATTAATTACTGTTTGTCTCTGTTGATCCAGGCAATTGTTAAGGGAGAAAATTAATTTATATTGCAATTCTTTGTTTAGGCCAGATATGGGTAATGGGTTCAAAGGAAAACTGTGGACCTGAGAATAAATTTGTGTGGTTTTGCTTAAGAAAAGTGGGTAACAACTTGAGGGCTTTTAGGTATATACCAACATGTTTCAAGAACATAATCTTGACCTTCAGAGACACTTTCAGGAAATGTTCCAATCAAATAAATGGAAATAGTGATGACTCCTTGATTTGAAATGGGGAAACCTGCCCCCAGGACATCACCATTGGAAATCATAGTATATTAAAAAAAAATAAAATCTTAACATGGTTGCGTACTGGTTGTGTTGAAGTTGTGAAGGTCATGAGCCTCGTGAGAAACAGATTTAACTGATGAGGTTTAGGTGGAGTCCAAAGGAGTCCATACTTATCGCAAACATAAACAATGTTTATTAGGTGCTTTCGCACCAAAGAGATGGATACTAATTTGGAAGGAGGCTCTCATGGAGCTCAAACTCCCTGAGAGCTACATTTGTTCCAGAGCATTTTTTGGTTTGCATTCACACCCCCAGTAGGACCGCTGTTTGAAGTTGAAGTGATGTAAGCCAAATAAATTTTCATTTTTAGTGTCTGTTGTTTACACAGGCACTTGAATCACTTAGACCAGTGGTTCCCAAACTTTTTCTGCCACATCCGCCTTTTGTAAATAAGAATATTTTCAAGCCCCCTCACCCCACTCTGATACAAACGTACACGTCTTTTGCTTCCAAATTCCACTAGAATTAACACGTACTGAACACAGCATGTCCACTGCCCCAAACCAAATATGTACTGTCCCAAACAAATCGCTTTGCTTTGGGAATGTCCTGTGCACCTCGTTTTGACGTTATTGTCAACAGCAATCATTGGTATGTTTTGAGTGGACGCGCAAATGGATAAGTCCAATTTTTTGTATGATGAACGTTTAAATATTCAAGTGAATTGACATTGGCCCCCAAAACTTGCCCATCCGTCAAGTTATTTTTCATGCTGCTGTCCCTACGTTGTGCTTCGGGCAGTCGTTGTTGTTTTTGAACCCTGACAAAGCATTCACTGTTTTCAACATATTTTCTCAAAATTGTCTCTGCCTTGTGTGCCCCCTCTGCAATAGCTTCTGACCACTGACTTGGACTAAACAGTTAAATGTCTTTTTTGACATTCTAAACTTTTTAAAGAATTCTGTTTGTAAAGCCATCCACGTAGCAGTCCCACCACTCCTGGCTCCGGTCAGGTATCCAGAAAGCAAACCATCAAAATATTGGCCTACATTCATTTATGTATCCTCATTATTATGTGTATTGGAATTTGGACTTGCCCTTCACTATACATTAAGGTGAATAACAGCTTTAGCTGACAAATCGCTACCATACTCTCATTTTGGCTCAGTGTTCTTCAGAGCATGCAAGTCAGTTCAACATGGGCTGTTCAAACTAATACAATGTGCATCAAAAAGAAAGTATCTGTCATGAACATAATAATGATAGTAATAATAATAATTTGAGCAGTAAATCAGTTTTCGGGAACTTTTTAACCTGCAGTTTGACAGAAGCCCAACGAGTTGCAGGATGGTGGCGGTAATTTGCAAAATTGTGTCAATTGTTGGTGTCTTCTCTGCGAGAAACTCTTGGGTCAAACACATCAACACACCCTGTCATAAACTCCCAGTGTGTGGTTACCTTTTCAGACACAATCGCTTAAGCCATGATGGATCATTAGCTGGTTTGCAAGGCATTGCTTCACACATGCTGTGCATTATGGCCACTCTGGGAATGATAGCCTGCCATTAATTGCCTTTTTTCCATGGTTATTTCAGAGTTGCAGAAGCATCTTAACTCCCTAGTGCAACGTGGGCTGAGTTCACTCAATAAGGCATACCTGGATGTCCAATCCGTCAAAGTGTAAATCTGCTTTGACGTATTAGAGAAAGAAGCCGTATACGTATTATTTTGATTCTACTATATAGTAATTTTTGAGGCCAAACTACTCCCAAGACTAGGTCCAGTTTGCAGTAAACAACATTGAACTCTCCAGTTCCCCACTGACACAGGGAACCTTCATACGCCCTTCAATACCTCATCTTGAAAAGCAATATGAGCACTCATGAAAAATACATTACAGGGGAAAGTTGTTATTCACCCAAAATCGCAACCCTGATCTATAATGGATGTGCTTGGAACGGAGACCTTTTGATTGGGGCCACGATATGGACTGTTCGGTGTCTGTGGGCACACTAAGCAGTAGGCCTTACACAGTAAACATTTTCTGTCCTTCAAAACATAACTTGGG
Organism: Ancistrus triradiatus; assembly: GCA_025084515.1. Taxonomy (NCBI): domain Eukaryota; kingdom Metazoa; phylum Chordata; class Actinopteri; order Siluriformes; family Loricariidae; genus Ancistrus; species Ancistrus triradiatus. The sequence continues at coordinate 21,815 of JAJAGP010003529.1, forward strand.
TGTAGAGCTTACTAGAAATGCTATTATTGTATTGAAACTTCATTTTAAAAATAGTGTCTGGTTTTAACTGTTAGATGCAAATTAGTACAATATTTCAGACTGTTGGCCATTTGTTTCTCAATACCTTTGTTCGTCCCTTTTATTCTGTTCTCTAATGGTCAGGATCCCAACAGGACCAGCATAGATCAGGTACTATTTGGGTATTGGATCATTCTCATTCAGTGGTGTGTTAGTGTGTGTTGTGCTGGTACAAATGGATCAGACACAGCAGTGCTGCTGGGGCTTAGCAACATATAGGTAACTTTACAGGATGTAAGATACATGTTTTCCATCAAATGTGTCGCACTGATATGTCTCTTGCATAGTAAATCCCCTTGAGGATCAACAAAGTATCTTGTTTATGGGCTGAGGCTCATATTAAAATTTGAATTATGTAAATAGCATCGAGCTCGCTGCACGTTTCAAACGTATATTCCATGCCAACGTTTGTGACTCGTGGCGTTGTTTCTTAAGAAGTAACAGGCATGAATAATCCAAACAGCCTGACCTACTGAAATCCCGCCTAGGGCTTTGTTTTTCTGAAAAAGAAGATAGGAATCTTATTATGTTTTCAGATTTACAAGGTGCCCACAGGAAAGTTCGTGTCTCCTTGAGGGGTGAGAGATTTTCATTGTTGATGACATTTTGAGAGCTTTTTGAGCTTTACGGCAGAGGTCTCATATTTATCGGGCGTGTACAATAAGCAGTGTGAATTTTTGGATGGGAGAGAATCCTGTTAAAGTGTTACACATTTGTAAAACGAACAATTCGGAGCCATGCAATTTGCATTAACAAGCCATTAGTGTGACCCAGAATAATGTAGTAAGAAAATATTCAGATAAAACTGTACTATGGGACAATCTAAAAGCTAACAAAGACAAATGAGTATACTCAAAGTGACTGAGGGGGTTTATCCAACAGTTTTAGATAATTTGAGCTTTGTGACATGTATTAAATGATTTCATAATGTTTTAATTACGATTATTATTGAAAAAAAAAAACACCATCTGCAAAGTATCTAAAGTGCACCGCCCTTCCTGTATCTATGCATTTAACCGGGGCTAGAATGACCTACAATTTTGACAGGATATAATCCAAGTGATTTAGGATTAACATTTACTAAAGAACCCAATGGTGCCAACTTGGTGTTGGTAGGAATTGAACCCTCAATCTTCTGGTCAGTAGTCCAGTACCTTAAGTACTGAGTCAGTGTTATTGTATTTTTTGATGAAAATGTGCAGACATACAGTGGGGCAAAAAAGTATTTAGTTAGCCACTGATTGTGCAAGTTCTCCTACTTAGAAAGATGAGAGGTGTCTCTAATTTCATCATAGGTACACTTCAACTATGAGAGACAAAATGAGAAAAAAAAAATCAAGGAAATCACATTGTAGGATTTTTAAAGAATTTAAATATAAAGCATGGTTGAAAATAAGAATTTGGTCACCCACAAACAAGCAAGATTTCTGGCTCTCACAGACTTGTAACGTCTTCTTTAAGAAGCTCTTCTGTCCTCCACTCGTTACCTGTATTAATGGCACCTGTTTGACCTCGTTCTCGATCTGTATAAAAGACACCTGTCCACAGCCTCAAATGGTCAGACTCCAAACCCAACCATGGCCAAGACCAAAGAGCTGTCGAAGGACAACAGAAAGAAAATTGTAGACCTGCAGCAGGCTGGGAAGAGTGAATCTACAATAGGCAAGCAGGCTGGTGTGAATAAATCAACTGTGGGAGCAATTGTAAGAAAATGGAAGAAATACAAGCCCATTGATAATCTCCCTCAATCTGTGGCTCCACGCAAGATCTCATCCCATGGGGTCAAAATGATCATGAGAACGGTGAGCAAAAATCCCAGAACTACACGGAGGGACCTGATGAATGACCTGCAGAGAGCTGGGACCAAAGTAACAAAGGCACCATCAGTAAGACACTACGCCGAGAGGGACTCCTGCAGTGCCAGGCGTGTCCCCCTGCTTAATCCAGTACATGTCCAGACTCGTCTGAAGTTTGCAGAGAGCATATGGATGATCCAGAAGAGGATTGGGAGAATATCAATGTGGTCAGATGAAACCAAAATAGAACTTTTTGTTTAAAAAAACTCAACTCGTCGTGTTTGGAGGGAAAGAAGAATGTCGAGTTGCGTCCCAAGAACACCATACCTACTGTGAAGCATGGGGGTGGAAAACATCATACTTTGGGGCTGTTTTTCTGCAAAGGGGACAGGACGACTGATCCGTGTTCCCAAAGGGAAGAATGAACGGGGTCATGTATGTGAGATTTTAAGCCAAACCATAAGTGAGAGCATTGAAGATGGAACGTGGCTTGGGTCTTCCAGCATGACAATGATCCCAAACACACACCGCCGGATCACCAAGTGGCTCCGTTAAAAAGCATTTCAAGGTCCTGGAGTGGCCTAGCCAGTCCCAGACCTCAACCCCATAGAAAATTTGTGGAGGGAGTTGAAAGTCTGTGTTGCCCCAAAACATCACTGCTCTAGAGGAGATCTGCATGGAGGAATGGGCCAAAATACCAGCTACAGTGTGTGCAAACCTGGTGAAGACTTACAGGAAACGTTGGACCTCTGTAATTGCCAACAAAGGTTATGTTACAAAGTATTGAGTTGAACTTTTGCTATTGACCAAATACTTATTTTCCACCATAATTTACAATTAAATTCTTAAAAAATCCTACAATGTGATTTCCTGGATTTTTTTCTCATTTTGTCTCTCATAGTTGAAGTGTACCTATGATGAAAGTTACAGACCTCTCTCATCTTTCTAAGTAGGAGAACTTGCACAATCAGTGGCTGACTAAATACTTTTTGCCCCACTGTATATCATTTTGTAGTTCATTCCCTGCAGAAGATCTGCTCTGTCTATTTAGAAAAGCAGCATGTCACCTGACGTTTGCATGAGACTGTGCTTGTTTTCTCCCAGAGTCATTTTGTCTTCCGAAGGAGGCTACGCTTTGAAGGTGTCCTAAAATGTACACTTTGAATAAGAGATCATTTTGACCCTATTAGCTAGATTAAAATAGCAGATAGCAATTAAAAGTTTGGCACTTTATATACTTCTCTCACTCTGTAATTAACCTTAAATACTAATTTGTGGTAAAGCTTAGCCAAGGCAAGAAATTGGCCGGATCTGCACAGTTTTCTGAAGAAATGGACTTTGTGTGTTACAGCATGAGTCAGGCAGTGTGTGTAGCGTGTGTAATGTCTACTGGGGTTTCACACAGTTCTTAGTATGCTGCACTAATCTGCTCCCAGAGGAGTCGAAAGCCTCAAATGGGTCGCTCCTTGACTTGTTGCAGCCTCTCTCATTGTAGCCCGTCTTAACTGGAATTCGCACAGGACCGCGTAAATGTCAGACTGCAGACATGCAAATCATCGGCTCATTAATGAGAGCCCTCTTGAAAACCTATTTGTCTTCTATTTTTTTGCAAGCACTCTTCGTTTTTATGAACTGACGAGTTAAGTCAGATTTATTTCTATAGGGCTTTTTACAATTGTTTCAAAGCAGCTTTACAATTTTCTGCTGTCTTCTATTATCTAAGCCCAAGTCCAAATTGAGAAAGCGTAGGGTGACAGTGGCAAGGGAAAAGCTTCATAAACGTTATGAGGAAGAAATCTTGGCAGGATCAAGACTCAAAAAGGGAATCGACCTCCTTGGCCAGCTTAGATGATAAATGTAAGATTTAAACTAAATAAATATTCAAACATGTAGTTAACAAATAGTTAAAATATAATATTTAGAATAATAAATATTATATAATATAATGTAATATTATGAAAGGTATAATAAAAGAGAATATAAAACTATAGCAAATATAAAATATTGAGTGTGGGTACCAAATAGTACAAGCAAAATGCAGATGAACACCGTGATATTTGAGAAGTGAAATTAAGTTTATAGGTTTTACAGAAAGTGTGCAGTAATTATTCAAACAAAATTAGGCAGGTGCATAAATTTGGGCACCCTTGTCATTTGAATACCTTTAGCACTAATTATTGGAACACAAAATTTGTTTTGTAAGCTCATTGACCCTTGATCTACATACACAAGGGAATCCCAACTATGAGAAAAAGTGTTAAGGTGGCCAATTGGAGTTTTTCTCCTCTTGCATCTTCTCTGAAGAGTGGCAACATGGGGGAGCCTCAAGAACAAATAACTCTCAAATGGCCTGAAAAAAAAGGTTGTTCAACATCATGGTTCAGGGAAAGGGAAAAGCTCTCTCTCGAGATTTCAGCTGTCAGTTTTCCACTGTTGAGGAAACATAGTGAGGCAATGGAAGACCACAGGCACAGTTTTCTAGTTAAGGAACTCCCGAGTGCAGGACCAAGAAAAATCTCAGATAGGCAGAGGCGAGGAGAAGATGGTGAGAACAGTCATAGTCAAGCCACAGACCACCTCCAAAGACCTACAACCTCATCTTGTTGCAGATGGTGTCACTGTTCATCATTCAACTATACAGTGCACTTTGCACAAGGAGAGGCTGTATGGGAGAGTAATGCAGAAGAAGCCTTTTCTGCAGACACGCCACAAAACAGAGTCACTTGAGGTGTTGCTACAGCACATTTGGACAATCCAGCTTCATTTTGGAATAAAGTGCTGTGTACTGATTTGAAACTAAAATTGAGTTATTTGGACATAAAACAAGGAGCGGGGAAAAAGAACACAGCATCCCAAGACAAAAACTTGTACCCACAGTAAAATTTGGTGGCGGTTCCATCATGCTGTGGGACTGTGTGGCCAGTGCAGGTACTAGGAATCTTGTTAAAGTTGAGGGTCGCATGGATTCCAGTTAATATCTCCAGATTCTTGAGAACAATGTTCAAGAATCAGTGACAAAGTTGCACCGAGGCCAACGACCCCAAACCCTGCTCAAAATCTACTAAAGCATTCATGCAGAGGAACCAGTACAACGTTCTGGAATGGCCATCTCAGTCCCCAGACATGAATATTACTGAAAATGTGGGCTGTCCATTCTCGGAAACCATCAAACCTGACTGAACTGGAGATGTTTCTAAAGAAGAATGGTCGAAAGCACCTTCAACCAGAATCCAGACTGGAAGCTGTAGGAAGCGTTTAGCGGCTGTTATTTCTACAAAAGGAGGATCTTCTAAATATTGATGTCATTTTTCTGTTGGGGTGCCCTAATTTATGCATCTGCCTAATTTTGTTTGAATAATTACTGCACACTTTCTGTAAATCCTATAAACTTCATTTCACTTCTCAAATATCACTGTGTTCATCTGCTATATGATATATTTAACTCAAGTTGCTGATCTGAACAACCAATGATTTATCTACTGCAACAACAAATGATTGTATAAACTAAAATCATGAAAATTATCAGGGGGTGCCCAAACTTTTTCACACGACTGTACTTGAAATATTTAATCCTGTTAATCACACCAATATTATTGTTTTGTTATATATATTATCATTTAACTATTGTGTTTTTGCTTGCTTGCTTAATATTAGACTGAAAATACAAGTAGGGCAATGTATTGTAAATTTCAATAGCATGCATTATTGCTTTATAATAACTGCCAGTATGTATGTTTTTTAGTGCAAGTGGTTTCGTTTTAGTACATACCCTCGTTAGAAACAGCATGTGTCAAACCGTGTATGGTTTACACTTGACCCTGTGTGTTTTCTGTGACAGAATCCACTGTCACACAGTAATGAGTAAATCCATATAAGGAGGTTCCATTATTATAGGTTAATTATTTATTAGGTAATAAACTAACCATGTGCTGTGGTTTAGGCTTCTTATATCCAGCAGCAATGAAGCAAGTTTGAAAATGAATGATTGAATGGATGTTCTGTATTAACAAGGTAGAAAAGGTTATTTGTCTGTTTACTTGGCTACCTCAATTTTCAATTTATACTTGATTAATTTGAGAGAGGAATGGAGCACAGAAGCAGAAAATATGTAACTAAGGCCTAAAATGGGCCTGGATTTTGCCTGTGCTCCAGAGTGGTAAATATTTAACTCCTGTTCATTAATGTCACATGAAATGTTTCAATTATTTATCCGGACTTTTATCTGCAACCCGGTCCTGGCCCAGACTTTTTGTTGCCTCAGTCATTAATACAGCCGTAATAAAGCAAAAACACGTAGTTATTATCGTATTCATTTGGGTTTTGAAAGGCCATCACTACAGAAGTGTGGAGGTTTATGGATTATGAACAAATGTGTGGCATATTAACAATTTTTAACCGAGCTTTTATATATTGTGGACAACATGTATTGCAAAATATATGCCAGATAATAGGAGGAGAGTTACAGTGTAGTTGCAGTTCTGGTCTTCGTCATCCTGTATGCAAGTTAACATGCAATACGAGAAAGAATCCACGGTTACTCTATGGCTAATTGTCCATTAGAAAATCTTCTGAAAGGGGTTAAAAAAGGGTATTGCCATAACTTCAGTAAAATGCACTACACAAATTAATATAGCTACGAAACACCAATTCAATAAAACTTGCCTATTTAACAAAAGCCAAACTCTTATTTAAATGTATCAAATTGATTTTCTGTCGCACTTTAAACAACGGAGCATGTTCTCAAAGCATTGCTTGTACAATTATCTTGGTCCAATTGCTTGTAACTGAGCAGCCTTAGGGCGATATTGGCAAGGAAAAATTTATACTTTAAACATTATAAAGAAGAAACCTTGGGATGACAAACTCAAAAAGGCTTCCCAACCTCCTTGGGGCAGTCAAGAATTTATTTGTAGAAATTAAGTTAAAAAAGTTACTTAATTAGTTAGACTATAGTACTTGTTGAAATCAAGAAGCTAAATTAAAATGACAAGAAAGAACATCATTTTGTGTGTGTGGGTGTGTGTGTGTGTGTGTGTGTGTGTGTGTGGTGTGTGTGTGTGTGTGTGTAAAATAAACATTGAATATCACTGTTGGATCTCATGTCCTCAGAAGGAAAGTTTCTAACAATTGTGGAAGGCATTTGCCCTCTGTTTGACTTCCCCATAAGTGCAATTATTTCAATCTCCTTTCCTTCTTCCTTGCTCTTACGCATTAATACAAAAACATGCTTTAACAGTATGATGGAGGACTTATTACATCCTGTAGATAGAGGATTCCAAAACATTTAATATCTCTTGCAGCACAAGTGTGTAATACGGAGCATATTTACCAGACTGTACTTTGGACGTTTATGGGCATTGTCATACTGGCTCCCTATTTGGTATAGAAGAATTCCCGAATGCTTGAGATGCCACCCTTGCCATCCAGAGATAGCAGTGACAATTATATTCTATTATGTGTAAATTTCAGGAAAGTTGGGTTTTCTCTAGACGCCATGACTCACTAAACTTCTCAGTCCCTAAATGAGCTCCCTGGTGGACCGGCAAGACCGGTGGCCAGTTGTATATGTGATGACGTGGTTATTCAGAGAGGACCCATTACAGGCAGTCAGCAACTTCTCATACCTGTATGTATGAGTGTGGGTTTTTTGCTTACAATTGATATTATTCTGCAAAGCAAAACTCATTTATCAATAGTGTACCAACTTGGGTACAGACTAATTGGATATACACCATACATTTGTGGACACGTTTGGGAACTTCTTAATTAACACCATGCAGTATGAGAAAAGTTCATGAGAAAGCTACGCACCATCTAGTGAGGCGGCTGAGCTGAAGAAAGTCATAAGAAAAGGGATCAGAGGTGGGGTCTGCCATATCCAACTTTAATTAAAGCTGGGACACCGGGATATTATTGAGGATTTTCAATAATTTCTACTCTGTTTACCTTGAAATGAGATGAACTGTGGTTCATGTTTAGTGCATGGTAGTAAAGGGCTGTTTTTTGGATTTAAAGATCCTAAGATATGGGAACGCCCACTTTCTTAGGTACTTGTATGGCAAATTTTATGCGTTACAATTATGGCCCATGTGATACTAGTGTACAAAAATTTGATACAGCAATATATCGCGATATTTATTTTCGCTATAAAAATAATCAGATGGACTGATACAAATCTGATTAAAGAACACATCTCATTTTGTTTTGAAAGTTGTAAATAAAGACTTACTTGCTTACTTTATTGAAGTTTGAGAAGTTAGTCAATGCAATTTACAGACTCACAGCTTATGAGATTCCGCCCCTTTGAGAGGTTGACCAGTCATCTTAAGGGGAAGCCGTGCATCCAAGCAAAACGCACCACCCCGCAATCCATTCACTGCTTAAAATGAAGCATTAAATACCGCTGGTCCAATAAGGGTTCATCTTTCGTCCTATTAAAAGAGTGAGTGCAGGTTTGCATAATACACACCCAGAGGCGTGTGGGCTTCAGTGAGTGTCTATTAACCCTGGCTTTAAAGGAGAAAGAAAGGGGCACGCTGTTTACTGGAAGGAACTTGAGTGTAACGCACTAACAGCATGACATTGATTCCTGAAATATGAGTTTAAAAAAGATCCCACTAAGATTAATAAATTGCTGCATTTTGTTAAAATTGTAGGAGAAACTTCATGGGGCTTCCATGTGATCTTAATGCAATTACCTGTGGTATATAAATAGTTTATTAGTGCTTTAGCACTAATTTTTCACCTCAGAGTCTAGACAATTAGTCCAGATTCATATTTACAATAATAAATTTGGTCTCTGATTAGTACCTGAACTACGTAGATTAAGATTTTGCGTTTCGAGGACCACTGTGTTTTGTATAATTTTGCAAATGGAACTTGATTTAGGGCTACACTCCCTGGTCATGTATCTATTTTCCATACAAGGAAGCTCCAATCCTTAAAAGGCAGGTCTCTCTAAGAAAGTGGCCTCTCAATGTACATACATGTATAAATAAGGCCCCAGACCTGTTATGCCAAGCTTCCGTCATTTCCGTCATGGCAGATTTGCACTTTCAAAGGCAAATTTTCTTCTTTTTTTTTTGGGCCCGTTATTGACATGCCATTTGTCCATTCATTGCCGGTGCTGATGGACGTGCGTAAAAGCACAATGCATAATTATGTCTAAATACACTCGTATTTGTTCTGCCCTTGAAAGTCCATTTGGAATGTCATCAAAATAGTGAGATCATGAAACATCAACAGTGTGGGTCGAATTGGTTTTGTTTGGACTGTTCTCGAAGTTTTTACATCTGTCATAGTTAAAGTGGCCTGTCAAATCAAAAGCAGTAATGTAAACGGACAAAAAGAAGCTCATTATCCAATCTTATATAGTGTCTTCTAAGTTGACATGAGTTTGCTGTTGGCTCAACTGCAAGCAGAGCGCTTTCAAATTGCGTTTGAAATCTGTCAGGTTAGCCATTACAAGTTGTAAAGACTTAACGATTTGAAATTGAGTCCCATTATTCATAAAGTCCTGCCTGAATGAAGCCGGTGAAGTAAACACCTGAGACAGCCAATGAACAAGAGTAGGGCTCGTTTGCTGAGCGAGACCTGAGCAAAAGTGCTGACGCCTCACTCTCTCGGCGACCTTTGCGCACTTTGTCCTTCGAATCAATCCTGTTTTGTGCTGAAGGAAACGCTAATGGGTTAATCGATTGCATTTTGTCTCCACGCAGGTCCAAACTTTGCTAAAGTGCCGTGCTGCAACTGGACTTCAAAATATGGAGCGCAATTAGTGATTTGTAATGGTGAAACGGAAACCTCTGTATATTCTCAGTACTAATTTGTGCTGAGTTTAAAGAGTCCTTTTTACCAACACCAAAGGACTTTACAAGCGAGTTCACTTTCAAGGACAAATTTCCGATGTTGGAATAAAATTGAGTCTTGCCAGAGTTGCCTTGCTCACGTAACCTAGATGTTTTGGTGTAATGTGGTCAAGATGGCGGTCTTAAGTCATTTTTTCCTCGTCTTGACAAAGTCTGAAGTCTTGCCTCACACAAATAGTGACATGAAGATTGAGTGCGAATACATACACTTAATAAACCAATCGTATTCCTGCAACTACCCAGTTATTCAAGTGGTCATGTAAACAGCATACTCTGCTTTCCCAGATCGGATTAAGGTCTGGAAATCAAAATATGAAATCTGATAACCATAGCTGGATTTTAGCTCATTAAAAGTTTTTCTCAGCGCACATATCTGTTAGTCGGATTGCACATGCACTCAAGCGTCCAGACACAGTTGCCAGGTACACTTATTCTAAGAGACTTGTCTATTTTGGGGGCTTTTTTCCACCTACCTGGTGGCTTATTTTTCTCACGGGATCTGGATGTATCTGAATCAATCGTACCAGCAACATCCACTAACACACCACTGCAGTGCTGAAAATGATCCACTACCCAAATAGTACCTGATCTGTGCTGGCCCTGCCATAATGCGAACTAACAGAGTATGTAGAGAAACAGATGAACTACAGAACTACAAAGTGATTCTATATGGTAAATGGTACTGAAAATGGACAATGAGTGTAGAGACAAGGATGTGTACCTAATAAAGTGACTGATGAACATGTCAGTGATGCAACTTCTCAACAATGTCTTATTGTCAAACTAATCATCATTATTTGTAAGACGACCTCATCTAGGTGAACCTCTCAGTTGAGGTTTAAGTGTCTTGCTCAAGGGCCAAACTGGCATCTAGGTAGAACTGCGATTTGAGCCACAACCTTCCAATTATTAATCCTTAGCCACTGATCCATCACTGACACCTCAAATAATTAGCTCCAGATCCTTATCAGACAATTATATACGCTCTTGTGGCACACTGGTAAAATGAGAAAACTGACTTTTATAGTTAGGTTATTAGACACTCCTATCCAGAAGCCTTGTTCAAGGTGGTAGCTTTGCAATGTCAGGATTTAAAAATCACAACTTTCTGATTAGTAGGACAGAGTCTTCACAACTGAAACCCTTGTCCCCTAAGATAATTAGCTATGTGAGCAGTGGGTGCTGCTCTGGTGAAGATCTTCATCCAAAAATCTCCAATTACTTTTAATTTTTTTGTGGCACACCACACCACTGTTACTAGCTGCCATTGCTTTGAACGGCAGGCGTGGTGTATTATAGTTAGACCTTTATAAGACCCACTTATCCAAAGAACTGAAAAGATGAGGATTAAAAGACTTACTCGGTGAAACAACACTGGCAGCACCACAATGGCAATCACTGCCATTCTACTGGCAAGTGGTTCAGACCACTTTCGGTCTTTCCCAGTTAAAGGCCCTTGTAGTCTTTCCCAGTGGCAGAGCCAGGAATGATGAGATTCCCCATCAACTCGACCTCACCAGAGGTGGCTCAGCCGAAGAGAACTGGTTCACCCTGCTGTGTCACACAGTTAAGGGTAGAGTTGCGTTCCGATTTGTGAGGGTTCCCACCATTTCCAGGGCCTGGTTCAGGAAATATTTCGAAATGGTGAGTATCTCTTCATGTCTGCATTAGCAGATGGATTGCACAATTGTCATACTAAACCCATCTTGCACGGAAAATGCTGACATGGCATCCCAAGGTGTTTTAACAACCAGACGCTACTCTGTGTATTAGTGGCACCTGCGGAAATATACTAATAATTCCCAGAATGTTTGACAACCCACAAAGGAACTGGGGACTGAACTCTGATCATTAGCTATACTAAACTGGTTCAATTTTTTTTAAACAATGGAACACAACACTAAAGAGACCATTTTTGTCCAAATATGCCTTTGGCACATCTGCTGGAAATGCAGTGAAACCTGTTCAACCACCTCAAAAGGATTTTTTTTTTTCCTCTCCGGGATAAAAATGTCAACATGAGGATTAGCCTAACCTCTATCTGCCCATTCATTTGAAGTGCTTCCCTTTCTGTTTAATGATAAATCGATATGAGGTTGGCTTTAGGCAAAAAAAAAAAAAACTGCCTGCTCGCTCAGCCCAGTGGTTTCAACTCCTGCATGACAGCGTGTCAGATTAGAGCTCTGCCTCCTCGTAGGGGGTCTGTTTTTCCTATGTCTGTGTTTGAGGATAAAGCAGTCAGCGCAGGCAGGAGGATGTGTTTGAAGCAGGAAGGTAGACCGAGGAACTTTCCAGAAAGGCTTTGATCGAACAACAAAGCAAGCGTGTCAGAGAGATTTCAGTCATGTTCAATAATGTTGATGTGGTTCAGGATTCGGACGCTGTACATTCACACTTGGTGTTTGTCAACATCTAAGCAGATGGAGCATGCGTCATGTTGTAGGCCTGTAGGAACATGGAGCACAGCAATCTGGTTGGTTACAAGCAAAAACCTTATGCATATCAGCACATTGTAGCTAAATGCTGATGCAGAAGTGTGTTTATTTTTTTTTCTTCTAGTGGCTAGCAGGTCAGCTATAAACACACGAGCAATTTGGATGCTTCTTGACCCTGGCTCTCATCCGTGCAGAGTTCAAGCATGTATGGCTTTCTGCAAGCTAGCTAACTTTATATCTGCTTTTTATGGTATTCATTTATAATGGCAAACTTAAGATCTGAACTTGCGCCCTTATTTTTTTCAGTGCTGATAACTGATATCTGTTTGTAGTTGTATATCTTGATGATAAAACACAGGGTCAAAGTGTTCTGCACACTTGTTTTTGACAACTGCACATCTTTGGCAACTACACATCAGTGCAGTGTCACACCCTATGTGACCATAGAGGTGGCCAATTATTGCAAAAATTGTCATACTAAACACAACTCATTCCTTGTGAAGAAAACACTGACATGGAATCCCAAGGTATTTTAACAACCATTCTGTACTTGATTTGTTAGTCGCAGATACACGAATATACTAATAATTCCCAGAATATTTGGCAACCCACGAAGGAGCTGCTGCCTAAACAATGCTCATTAGGTAAATCTTTTTACACAATGGACACGACACAAACGAGACCATTTTTGTCCTAATATGCCTTCGGCACATTTGTTGGAAACACAATGAACCTGTTCAGTCACCTCAATAGAAAGTACACCTAAAAGAAAGTACTCCAAAGGGTACATTGAACGTCAGATTGCACATGGGTACAATGGATGAAAAAGATGTTCGATATAAAATAGTGTCTACATCATGACTGCACCTCTGAGAGGGCCCTGTAACTCAGGGGGTCTCTGGAAAGGTGACACCATGACACTCTCTTGCAGTCACATAACAGAAACTAGGGGCGCCTCTTATATGGAGCATCTTTTTCAACCCCGTCACACCCATGTGCAGTCTGTCTTTCAGCATATACTTTGGGGTGCTTTCTTTTGAGGTGGTTGAACAAGTTCATTATTTCTTTCAGTTTGTAAATTACACTTAACAAACAACAGTGAACAAAATCTTTATAAATACCATTGATCGTGATCCGTTCTAAAAAAAAAATCGTGATGGGACATTTTCCCCCAGATTGCCCACTCTTAGTGACAACACAGGATCTAAGCCAGTGTTCTCAGTCACTGCTTAAAGTCTTATCTGTGTGTTTCGACCAGACAAATTGAAACCACAAGCCATCTTGCTTGCCTATATGCTGACTGCCTCGCTCTCTGCTGCATGGGTCCTCATAATGGGAAACCGTACTGCGCGGAAATGCTGTCACGCTAATCTAGACACCTTAATTAGAACTGGAGGTAAATACAGCATGCTCATACATTTATCTTTTCCCTTCATCAGTATCCCATATCGATCACCTCCCCTGTTCATTTTAGCCATCAAATGATTTATCAGTACTCGCATTACGGTTTTTTGTGTTCAAGACCATAGACAAGGAGAGAGTTTGGAGAGCTAATGGTTTGTTTTATGAATTTGGACATAATACGCAATCCAGTGTTAAGATGGCAGAGCACTGTATGGAACTCGGTGGCCTTTAAACTATAGCATCACTGGCCATCCACCAACAGGGCTGTCGTATTTAATTATTTCAATTTGAACAACTTTCAGTCATAATTTAGAACAGTAACGTCTTGCAAAATAGTCTGAGCCACTTGTGAATATGCTGAAAACACTAGCTATTGTGAATGAAGCTCTCTTTCAGCATACAGTTTATATTGTTATTATATTGTTATATATAACTGCTCTTGTAAAAAAAAAAAGCTATGACAAGTTCTGGCTATGATTACTTACTTTGTTAGCCTGATGAGTTTGGCCGATGGGGATGAAAATAATGGGGAGTCCCAGGCATTTAATGGCGTTGTCACCTTGGGGGTAGTCCTGAGAGTTTTTGACCCACCATGTCAATACATGGGTTGTTAGGATCACAGGACCCAAGGTGTGTCCCAATAGTGAGCTATTGCCCGACCCTGTCATCATGTGAGTCCTTAGAGTCATGGGTGTGAATGTGGGTTAAACCTCCTGGGAAGGGATCTCAAGACTGCTTTGTAGGTGGCTGATAGCTGATGTCTTAAACCACCTCTTCTCTTCAACGATGGTTGCTTTAACAACAAAGGCATGGTTTTGCACACTTCATGATTGATGACCCATTACTCCTGTTTCCTGTTCGCATGCAAGCTGACTCGCATCTTCCTCCAAGAACAGTCTGCCTGCTTTTAAAGATGCATTCCTGCATGTGATCTGCTCCAAAGGCTTAGCCCTGCTAAATGCCTGGAGAGTAGGTTTTACACTCTCTTCACTCTGTGAGTCCCTTCGCTATTAATTAAACATTAAGAGGACTGTCTGTGCCAATACTTAAGAAGTATAACAGTGTGGACTTTCTTACCCTTTCCTGAATGGTCCTCTGTGATTGTGCTGATGAAATATAGATGAACCTCGGGTCGGGCCCCTCTCTCCTTCTCTTCTGTTTGTCCTTTTAACTATCAACTTTTGACTTCTTTTTATTCTTTTTGGCCTCGTTCTCTCTTCTTTTGCTTAATTTATTCTTGAAATTCATCATTTTTTTCTCCTCTTTTGAAATTTTCATCTTCCTCCTTTTCCTCCCTGTCATTTCCAATACCTTGGTGGTTTAGGGAATTGATGATCAGGATGGTAACCCTTCTCCACAGTGGCTCTCGCAACTTTAGGATAATTCAGCACATTCACAGTGTGTGTATTCTCACATTTTGTTTTTATTCAATGCTCACAGGAGCTAGAATGGGAATTTACTTTAAGAAGTGGTTAAGGCTCTGTACAGTCAAACCCTGCCAGTCGACCCCCATTATCCAAATTCCCACTACAGGTATGCGCCATGTAACATCCGTCCGATCACTGTCCAAGGCTGAGATCTTAAAAAAATATAATAAACTATAATAGGAAATAAAAGGCTGTCTTTTAACTCCGGACTTCAGACAGAGTGAACGATTTCAGACACAGCTAGAGTTGCCCTTTTAGTTTATATGACCATCAATCTCGGTGACACATTTCCAGTGTGCGCTCTACTAAGTGCTATCTGAATTTGGTTTCAGCATTGCCCTTACTAGCGCCCTACATAGTGCTCTATATCAAATGGTGTAATTTGTGAATAGGGAATGATTTCTGACACAGTTTTTATTTTGACTTTAGTTCAGTTCTGTCTCTGCCCCATCTAGTCAGAAGTTTGTTTATTGATTATGGGCACTGAACTCCGATTAACCTTGAATAGTATCCGTTATGTGCTTGTAAATCCCCAAACCCCAAAGTAACTGCTAGACCCTCTGAGACTTGATATTAATGTTCTCATATATATTTCTTTGCATAAATGTCTAAAAAATACAGTGCAGTGTCTTTGGACAGCATAGCTTATGAGGTGATAAAGAGCTTTAGAAAATACAATTGGCTCGCACTATTGTTCTATGGTAATGATAACACTAGGCCTGGTTGCCATCACACACAAAGTCTGCACACACCCTCTTCGAGAATAAAAGCTCCCTAAAACTCAAAAAGGCCAAAGGGGAAAAAAAACATTGAACTGATTCAATTTCTGTCCTTTTGGGAGATGCCAAAACCACTATTCATTCATGTTCCTGTCCTGAAATGATAGGAACGTGTTTTGGGAGCCAGTCATTTCAGCCACGCTCCATCCCTCCTTTCAATTCCCTTATGTATTTGCTTTTTGCTACACTTGTATAGCCTAAAATTTGTGGGCACCACAAAATTACATCCTAGAACATGACTAGGTGCATGGAATTTGTTTGCTGTTTGATTCTCAATGGCCTTTCCATTAGATTTTAGTAGAATTCAAGCACTGGTGTTGAAAAACAAGACTGGCAAAGGCGATAAATATATCTAGATATATATCTGTACACTTATGTATATAGAGATATTTCACTAACATTACACAAAAGGCTCTCTGTCATTCATTTACATAACAAAAGTTGTCTGATAGCCCTCTGATGGTTCTCAAAGTGGAGGGGGCATGTCCTCTGAACCGAGAAATTTCAGCCAAGCTAATGTTAAGTCACAGTTGACCCAGTTCATCTCAGAGGTGGCTTATGAGGTTAAGATTCAAAATCTATGCAAGTCAGTCAAATTCTCCATCAAAGTCAGCCAACCACTTTTAAGTGTGACTGCTGTTGAAATAAGAGCAAGCACTAATTGAAAGGGGTGTCTACATACTCTTGGCCATAGACTGTGTATCAAAGTTACTCTAGACATACTTCACACAATTTCAACCAGTCAGATTACACAAAGAAACAGGCAATATGTAAAATGGATTGTTAATATTTTTCCGTATTTTGGACCTTTCTTGGGGCACAGCCTTTTTCATTTTCACGTTTCAATAAAAGCATTCCAAGCCATTAAACAATTCAGCAGTACACTGTTTTTGAAAGACGAGAGCTTCGTGTCTGCGTGACTGAACTTACACACCGGGGCTGTTTTTCCTGCTGACACACTGCACATTTCTCACTTTCGTAATCAGAGAATTCTTCCAGATCATTTGCATGGTTTAGAGAAAATAGGGATTCTGAAACTTCATCTAAAAAGCAATCACAGGATTATAATGAAATTCTGATGAATGGGACTTGAGGAGATTCTTAACCATTTTATAGAGCAGTGAAAAGAGATTGGGTCTCGGTATTATGTCAAAATAATAATGAGTAAATGGCCATATAAGAAAACAAGATCTGAAAAATCTAAAGTAAATAAGGCACTGTTAACTCCGTGTCCGGTTGCTGCCATGTGATTGGCTTGATCAGATATTTGCATTAAAGCAAATTTAGCTCCCAATTAGCTCAAATTTGTACAGTCAGGGTCTAACTGCCTTAAATGCATCTTAACACGTTTGAAATCCGTATTCACTTGTAGCAGATCTTCAGTACAGCACAACAATGGATTTTCCTATATGTTCTAGAACCCCGTCCCATATTTTCGACATATGTCATGTTTTTTCTGAAGGCATCCCTTTTAATCTAGCCGTTCTGCTACTCCAATAACAAAGAGAAAACAAATGCAGACATCTTGAGGTTTAAATAAGACGTGTTCCTCCAAAATATTTTCCAACGATGGTTTAATCCTTAGCTATAAAGTGTTTACTGTCTGTTTTGGAAAGAGCTTATCGGAGGCATTTGCATTTGTAGTCAGTTTAGCGCTCTCTTCGAGCATTAAACAGCAAACTGCCTGGGTATTTCAGAGGCTTATGATTACATGATTGTGTACAGACAATCAATCTCATACTCAGACGTAAACCCTATTCGGATTGGGATTATTTTACTGGAGGTATCTGTAATTGAAGTTTTAGCTCTGCCCCAAATTATTAGTCAAGTCAGATCTATTTATATTTCGCTTTTTACAATGGAGCATTGTCTCAAAGCAACTTTACAAGTTTAGATTACCTCCTAATATCTACGTCCAATCCCAAATTGAGCAAGCCTAGGGCGACAGTGGCAAGGAAAAACTCCCTAAGTGTTATGAGGAAGAAACCTTGGGAGGACTAAGACTTAAAAAGGGACCCAACCTCCTTGGGTGGATTGTTATATTAGGGCAGATGTAATGTTAAGAAACCACAAAGAAACCGATAACTAAAAGTACATATTATGCATACAAGTATAAACTATCTTGCTTTTCATACATTTTTTTCCCCTTCATGACTCCTTGAGTGACATGATAATAGCGATATCCTGACCTGCAGACCAATTAAATAGTGTGTTGACTTTTCTTTTAAAGCCTCCATTTGTATATCCGTCTCTGATTGACATTCATTCGCCTGATAGAAAATCTACGCTGAATAGCAGCGGTCAAGAAAGCTTATTTTCAACGCGAGTCATCATCTGTCTATAACATGACAGGGATGTGCAGCCAGGCGGAACGAATTCTCAGAGAGTTTGGTGAAAACAGGAGGTATTTCAAGCTGTAATTTTCACAAGGGAGGAGGGAGATAAATACAGACATCAGGTCGATCTTTACAGAAGTAAAATTACAGTGTAGCTTCTGTACAAGAGGCAATTACCAAAGGACCTCGTGTAATTTTAGTCCCGTCTAAGATAGGGCAGCAGTTTTGACTCAGTTTTGGGCTGTTGTGCCATTTAAATCATGCAGCTGCAGCTTAGACAAAACATTCATGTTTTTGTTATGAGAAGGTCCCTAATACACAAGAAAGGCAGAGCATGCAGCAAATGTCAATAAGACATGTGACATTGCAGGTGCACGTTGGCACTCATGCATTAGCACACATACTGCAGTGTCAGGTTAGTGTTTATTGTTGGGGTGTGAGATATGGGAAAAATGGTATCTCGATATTTTATGGGATTTTATCAGTAACCATAATTAGATCGTAATTTGGCAGTTTATGTCTTGGGTCTAAAGTATTCAAAAGTTGTTTGAACCCATCTCTCTCAACCGCTTGAACTGGCACGCTGCTTTTCAATATGTAATTGGTGACAGAATTTGTCTTGCCGTGCTGCTTTTCTTAAGGCAAGTTTTCCAGAAAGTTTGCTGAGTGTGTTTTTGTGCTGCTACCTTGGCTGGTTTAAGCCTGTTGTTGTCAGCTGATGCCTGAAGTTTGTCCTAATATTCATATTCTGCATGTTGAATAGTTCGCATATGGTGAAATAAGTTAGTTGTTGAGCTGCCCTTAATGGCAACCGACTTCCTACATGCAGTGGGGGTGAACCGATTGGTCTCTAGAAACTAGAAGTCATGGACAGGTTTGCCTCTTATAACTGATACCTCTAAGAAAGCCAGGGTCAGGTTTGCTCTGCCTTCCCTTAAAGTTCAACCACCATCATGCAAATAAAGCCTGATCCATTTGTTTACTCCTGCACAGCGCTTGTGCATAATGGGGGGGCAATTCCCATGATGCCGGTGACAGCATCATTCTATAATCAGGAGCCGAACCACAGGATGGAGCAGACCTCCACCAGATGCTCACACAGCACTGTTTCAGGATAATAGGAACAGACTGACATGACTTCTTGAAAAGTATATTTGGTTTGTTGTCATATCCATGAGAAAAAGCAAGGCTGAAGGTAACCCAATTGGTGTCAGTTTGGAAATATAATATGCTATTGCTGTTGGTTTTCTTTACACAAGGCAACCAAAATGGAGAGGGAACGGACATAAGACGTAGTCTGTGATTAAACGGATGCAGGATGACAAAATGGTAGCATGGACAAAACAGGAAACAGAGGCAAAGAACAATAGAAATCCAAGATTGCTCAGGGAAAAAAACAAGAATGTTATGTGACTTTGCATTGAGGCATAGGATGAATGTCTCTAGAGTGATTGTGGAAACAAAATGCAATGGTGAGTGTTAGAATGGAGAGTGGAGAGTCAATACATACATATTCCAGAGGCTTTTTTCGGTGTGAGAGTGCCCTGGATTTTTTCAGTACTGTATATTTTATATGGCATGTAGAGTCTTATTCTGCTGCATATTCCATTAAAAATGCTGTTAATGCAATACCAATGTGTATGCTCTGAGATTTAATATTAATGCAATATCTGCCCCCGTGGTCATCTGTTTGGCGGTCAGCTGCGAAAGGCCTCTTTGATCATTGTGGCTGTTGATGATTGAAACGCTTTTTGTTGAATATTCTCCAGAGATAACCATTCAATTACTCAGAAAAATGTACAAGTATGCACAGTGGAATAAAATCCTTTGAAATCTTCGGTTTGAGCTGCCAGATCTGGCCTTGCACTGCTCTTTTGGAAGTTGACATAGAGTGGGGAAAAAAACGCTATCATTCTGGAAGTGACCTTTATAAAATAGTAAAGTGTGACCCAAAACTTTTTGGAGGGCAAGGGCTTTACAAATAAAAAAAAGGGCACCTTTCATGCCACCCACTCAACTTTACCCAGCAATGCTCCATTTCCACTGAGGTACTCTGGTGCCAGTCATAATCGTAGACAACTTGTCAGATGTTTAGACCAGTCCATAAACGATACATGAGTAGTTCCTTCACAATCAAGAAATTTTATTCCAAATGCAATACGTCTTCAAAATACAGTACACCTCAACCCTTTCTGATATATATACTCACCTAACTCCATACTAATACCCATGGTTTGGATGTCATTTTGTGCATATCCACAAACTTTTGTCTATATAGTGTATTTATAGCTGTGGAAAAATGCTTTACTGTTTCAGGAAAGTGTAGCATTTTTGTCAACTCGAAGCCCCTTCCCTTTCTTTGTAAGCAATAATAAGGAGATGCTTATTTGCCTTTCAACACAAAGTATCAGATTCACACATGATACAGTCACAGTGCATATAATTAGGCGGAATATTATCGTTATCTCCAAATATAAACCTGATTTTTTTTTTTTTTTTTTTTTTTTGGTAGCAGATGGTACCTGTCATAATTTCAACAGAATTCCAGTAAAAATAAGGACCAAAAAAATTATATAACTGTGTCTGTTATGTAACGCATAATATTCCTGAGGCCATTTTTTTTCTACTTACTTTCTGATTTCAAGTACAATATAACTTCAATTGATGCCTCTGTCCTTTTTTTTATTTCATTGCATTTATTGTTAACTGCTACTGCATCCTGCATACACCCTTAATTACTTTAAGTAATTAAATCTTGTTAACTATAGGTTTTTGTTGAAACACTGAAGCCATCTTCTATTATAATAATAATAATAATAATAATAATAATAATAATAATAAAAATAATAGTAATAACCACAACCATAACATTGCTGGTATTAATTACCATTATTCACTTTTACCATTAAATATTGTTGTTGTTTTTAATTACTTAGGTTTTTTTTGTATTTATTTATTTATTTTTAGATTTTTTGGTTACTTCAGCCCTAAATAAGCCCTTAAATAAATAAATAAATAAAATGTTTAAGCAATAGAATGGACATGCAACAGGGTTTAAAAAAATGACAAGTAAAATGAGCATATATTAAATGGTGAGGTTTTAAATATAATGTTTTACTTTCATTATAATATATAATTATAATATAATAAAATAGACCTATATTGAAAAGAGTGAAAATAAATAATAAACATAAAATAGTAAATAAATATAATATAATCAATTAAAATTGATCCAAATAAAAAACAGTACAGGAAAAAAATTAAACTAAAAAGTTAATACTGATAGAGAGATAGACAGATGGAGAGATAGACCCAGCAATTAAACTCTCCATTGTTTTTGGACCTGGTAATGCACAGATATTATGATTACACCTATGCCTGTTATTATCATAGTGACTTAAATTGATAAATAAATCAATAAGTTATATTATAATACCAATAAAGCCTCTTCGTCAGTGTGTCCATGTATTGTTATTGTCTCTCCATTTTGTCAGTGCACACAAGAGATAACTGTACATGCTGGTTCATTTCCAGTGAAGTCAAAACATCAGTGCTGCATGGTTCTTGAACATCTACAATGATGAAATCAGACTGCTAACATAGTCTGTAAAATGGCATCTGCCCTCTCTCTGACTGTGTGTCTCGTTCTGTGTTTGGAACAAGATGATAAACTGATATAGCCTTTCCTTTTAATTTAAATACTGGAAAAATATACTACCCGTTGCATTACCAAGGCATTTGCCTTGCTTTATATTCAGGGTTCTTACTGAGTATTACACCACGTCTGTCACGGCAGTTCTATCATAATCACAATTTCAGATAACATGATCGCACCAGCCTCTCCAGCCTCTTTTATAACAGGGCAGATTAAAATAGGAGGAGGGCTGATGTATCATTTGAATCTCCTCCTCATCCTTGTCTGATTAAGTCTTCACACTTATCTTCTGCCTTCGAGCCGTACCTTCAAACAGCCTGCCAGTGCCTTGCGTGTAGACAAAACACATGTTGCACTGCCGCTGGATTGTCTCCTTGCTTTAAGAAATCTGTCGCAGCTCATCTTTGTTTCTCACAATAACCATGTTGTTTTGTCTTTGGAAACTAAAGCAGACACAGTGCACATAGCTGCTGCCCTTTTGACCTCAGATTGGCTTTGGCTAGACTGCATAATAAATGTATCGTGAGTACAGGCATGTTGGTACAAACATGAGTTCGGGACCCAGAGGTTGTCTTGGATTCCAATAGGTTTGTACTCTTGGGTGCCCCCCTTTTCCACCTATGCATATTTCATCTCCGCTCAGATGCGCAACATTCAGAAGGTAACTCCAGACTAGACATGTCCAATAGTGCCAATAGTTGGATTGGCTACTCTGATTTGCCTTGGAGTGCAAGTCTGCAGTAATAAGTGGGTGCACGATGCCTTATAGTGGACCAACATTTCATACAGTGTTGCCCACAAGCGTTTTCACAAGGCATCGTATATATCACTGAGACATGTTGACTTGGGTGCTTAGCATTGGACTGGAAGGTAGATTGTAGATTCATTTTGCCCTGGATCAGGATAACACAGTGAAGTAGCAAATGGATGGATTTGTGCATAATTCCGTAAGACCAGGAATATACTGTACATTCATTTATTGGGTACACTTCTTTGTTTTTTTTTTTTTAGTTCCACTTAGTTCTACAATTAGAGACTGTAGTCCATCTGTTTTTCTATATACTTTTAGCCCAATTTACTGTTCTCTAATGGTCAGGACCCCCATGGGGCCACCACAGGTCAGGCACTATTTGAGTGGTGGATGATGCTGTGCTGCTACGAGTGCATCAGGCACAGCAGTGCTGCTGGAGTTCTTAAACACTGTGTTCAGTCACTGTGCACTCTATTAGACATATTGCTCCACCTTGTAGTCAGACACAGGAGCTCATCTGTTGTTGTTGCGTTAGTCATAGTCTAATGTCTCATCATTGCTTTCAGGATGCTGCCTTTCGGATGCTGGTGGCTGGACATTTTTGGTTGGTCGACTATTTTCAGTCGAGCAGTGACAAAAACTCTAGTAACCATGTGGTATCTGGTCCACTCATACTAGCATGCCCACACCTAAATAGTACCTGATCTGTGGGGGTCCTGACCATTAGAGAACAGAGTAAAGGGGGCTAACAAAGTATGAAAAGAAACAGATGGACTACAGTCTGTAATTGTAGAACTACAAAGTGCTTGTAAGTGGTACTAAACCAGACTGAATGTTGGCAATGTCTGAATTCAGGATACTACCATGGAACATAGTGATGGTTTGTCTCCCCTAGTGGAGATTATGGTTATTACACTCACATTAGCTGTCAATACCAGGAGTGGAAGATTCAATGGAGTTCCACAAGTCTTCCAGCGAAAGCTATTTTCCCAAGACAAAAATTAATCTTAGTGATTATCTGGTCAGTTGAATTAAGTGTGTTGAATAAGATCCAATGGCAAACTCTTGATTCCTAGCCAACATCAGCATGCAGTGCAGCGTAGGCCACACCGGTGCGTCTGAAAGTCTAGTGTCCCTACGAGATTCACCTCTCAAAACAAATTAGTGTATTATCACATTATTACTAATCCTCTACTCATTTTAATCCCTCCAGTGCCCTCCACACAATATATTACCTGCACTGCCTGCGAATGCACTTTGATCGCCTATTCTATATACAGTGCCTAGAGAAACTCATCACACCCTGTGTCACGCTTGGGTGGACAGGCAAAAGACAAATCTGAATGCAAGTGGGGACTGGCTGGACAAAGGGCTAACAAGGACAGGCTAACCCGAAAACACACAGTGAGTACATGTGTTTACACAAAGGCTAAGCAAACAGCGCCTCCATACAGGGTGGACAGACGCTAACAAAGGTTATGAGGGAGAACAGGCTAACAAGACTAACAAAATTGACTAACAAAAAAGCTAAGAAGCTAACAGGAGTGACAAGCCTATCAACGAGACTCCCAAATGATAAGCTAGCAGAGTGTTGTGGAAGGGCTGAAAAGAATGACAGCTGTTTTTCTAAATGGGGAAAAAAAGTTATTTGCCATCCAAGGGGATGTAATATATAATCTGAGGTGATTTATCTTGCTTTTAAAGACATGTAGGTATTCCTTTAGATATTACATCTAAGCTCTGGCAGGCTGGTGGGTTTCGAACAGTTAATTGTATTAAATAGTGATTTAGGTCTATGGCAGATTTTATAGAGATATAATTTCAGAGAAATGCTTCTCGGTAGATGTTTTAACAGCTTTCTGAAAACACATTGTTATAATCTCAAAAGGCACCTGAAGTTTATCTTTCTTCCATTCTCAATCTGCTCTCCGTCATCCATGCCTAAGTACCCTAGTGGTATCTCTTAGCCTGTGGGACTGTGAATGGATTAGTGGTTACGGAATTGGACTGAACACTGCGAGATCCATTGTTGAGATCCAGTGTTCAACACCTCCCATTGAGTGTGGCCTTTAACCTACAGTGGTGCCTTGAAACTTGTGAACCCTTTAGAATGTTTTGTACTTCTGCATTAATTTGATGTAAAACATATCAAATTTGTACACAAGTCTTGAAAGTAGATAAAGAGAATCCAGTTAAACAAAGGGGTCAAAATCTTATATTTGGGCATTCATTTATTGTGAAAAGTGATCTAATATTACATGTCAGTCGCATGTCTGAGTATGTGAAGCCATCAGATTAGCAGTAAATGTGAGGGTGAGGCAGGTCAGGGGTGGGCAATGTGATGATATTTTATCGTATCGTGATAAATTTTATTGTGATAGACGATATGCTTTTCTGAGCAGATCTAGGATATCGTCAGTGGTTAAAGAACGCTGATCCATTGCATGTTTCATAATAAAGAGTGTAATTAGTCCTGTTTAATTGGATGAAGTGCAGTGACTTTCTTATTCAAATATTAGTATAGTATTTGTAGAGATATATTTCAATAGTAGTTGTTATGACTCATTTTGTCTGCAATCACATGTATCGTGATAAATATGGTGAATCATGAAGGTCTTTAAATATTGTGATATATTTTTAATGTATCGCCCACCTCTAGGTCAGGTGGCGTTTGTAAGTGTATGTGCCTGTCCTATAATAAGTAGTACTCTTTTGTTTGCCCACTACCTGTATATTCTCTCTAACCTATAACTAGAGAAACTGGTTGACATTGACTCATTGAGTCTCTTTCACCTAGCTGATATTCAGTGTTGTTCGTAATACTGTTAGTCATATAAATGCATTTTTGTCTTCCGTTGAACATATCAGTCGTTTGCATGCAGTTTTCTGGTGAAACGACATTACATTTATATTTACATTACAGAAGCCTGAAAGACTACGTGACTATGATAATGTCTGGTCAATGATCACAGAACGTAATGCAGATGTTAAATACAGTGGTGCTTGAAAGTTTGTTTACCCTTTTTTTTCTATATTTCTGCATAAGTATGACGTAAAACTTCATCAGATTTTCACACAAGTCCTACAAGTAGATAAAGAGAACCCAGTTAATCAAACGAGACAAAAATATAATACTTGGTATTTTATTTATTGAGGAAAATAATCCAATATTACATATTAGTGAGTGGCAAAAGTATGTGAACCTCTAGGATTAAGGTTAATTTGAAGGTGAAATTAGTCAGGTGTTGTCAATCAATAGGATGACAATCAGGTGTGAGTGGGCACCCTGTTTTATTTAAAGACAGGAATCTATCAAAGTCTGCTCTTCACAACACACGTTTGTGGAAGTGTATCATGGCACAAAACAAACCTCAGAAAGAGTTGTTGATGTTCATCAGGCTAGAAAAGGTTACAAAACCATATCTAAAGAGTTTGGACTATACCAACAGATTGTGTACAAATGGAGGAAACTCAAAACCATTGTTACCCTCCCCAGGAGTGGTCGACCAACAAAGATCACTCCAAGAGCAAGGCGTGTAATAGTTGGTGAGGTCACAAAGGAGCCCAGGGTAACTTCTAAGCAAATGAAGGCCTCTCTCACATTGGCTAATGTTAATGTCATGAGTCCACCATCAGAAGAAACACTGAAAACAACAATGGTGTGCATGGCAGGGTTGCAAGGAGAAAGCCACTGCTCTCAAAAAAGAACATTGCTGCTCATCTGCAGTTTGCTAAAGGGGACAAGCTAGAAGGCTGTTGGAAGAATGTTTTGTGGACGGATGAGACCAAAATAGAACTTTTTAATTTAAACGAAAAGCGAACAATGAATTCTGAATTATATTAGAGAATTCTAAAGGAAAATGTCAGGACAATCTGTCCATGAACTGAATCTCAAGAGAAGGTGGGTCATGCAGCAAGACAACGACCCTACGCACACAAGCGTTCTACCAAAGAATGGTTTAAAGAAGAATAAAGTTCATGTTCATGTTTTGGAATGGCCAAGTCAAAGTCCTGACCTTAATCCAATGGAAATGTTGTGGAAGGACTGGAAGTGAGCAGCTAATGCGAGGAAACCCACCAACATCCCAGAGTTGAAGCTGTTTTCTGTACGAAGGAATGGGCTAAAAATTCACATTACTTTTTGCCACTCACTAATATGTAATATTGGATCATTTTCCTCAAACCACAAATGACCAAGTATAAGATTTTTGTCTCATTTGTTTAAATGGGTTCTTTTATCTACTTTTAGGGACTTGTGTGAAAATCTGATGATGTTTTAGGTCATATTTTATGGAGAAATATAGAAATTTCTAAAGGGTTCACAAACTTTCAAGCACCACTGTACCTGCATATACATGCAGAAGGCTGAAAAATGAACACCTGTCTTATAGTCGATCTGTGAAGCTGTGGGGGGAAAAGTGGAAAAACCATCTCTTCGAAAATGAGTTTGCCGCTTCAGTGTCGTCCTATCGAAAGAGAAAAGGAACTGCAAATCCACAAGTTGATATTGTTACACAGTCAGATCAGTGTTGCCCCCCTCCCTTTTTAATAAAAGTTTACTGAAGTCTGAACAGTAGTGACCCATGAAAAACTTTGAGAAAGTATACTATTTGATGATCTTTTCCACTAAGACCAAATACTGTTCTGATGCCCTTCACGTCTCAAACATTGAAGCTTGACCTTTCTTGTGACAATAAAAGAGTCCACAGTCCTAATCGGCAAAGTAATACCCTACAGGTCATTTCCAGCCAGATCATTTTGCTCTAGGTTATCTGTCGTGTACTGCATGGATCCGGCATAGCTCTCCGTTATAGTAAACGTGACGTGGCGAACTTGTGAGAGGACGCGTCTCGCCAAGCAACTGCGATCAGATTGCCTCTCCTTTGGCCACACAAACACTTGCCTTTGATTACTTCATTTGGCTCTGTGTGCGTATATAATGGAGGCATTGTTGTCGTGAAAGAATAGCTCATCTGAAATAATACAGACTCATTGATTGTCGTCCAATTCATCCCGTCGGGTTGAAGAGAGCCAATCATTGAGCGCACATGCACAACGATCCGTGCCACACGAATTAAGATTCTCAAGCTGTTTGTGAATTTGAAAGCTGGCAAACACAGCATCAATGCTATCAAATATTGTAATGGGAAAGCTGAAAATGTGAAGTAGTGAGTACTAGTTATTAGGAAACCAGTGATGTTTTAGCAAGCTCCTTATTGGTATTTCTTCTACTTATAACATGGGGTTACCACTGTGCATAATGATTTGGTTATTGGTTTGGCCAGACTTGAAGGAATTATGCATTTAAAAGCAGACTTACCGACAGGTATTACTAAAAAAAAAACAACTTCCAGCGCACACAATTCAGAAAGAGTTAACAAAGAGTGTTAAATCCTGCTCGTCTAGTACAACAGCTAATGTATCTAAAGCTAAAACAGGCAGGTTAAATGGGTAAATAATAAAGTTAATATAAGGATGTTATGCACTGCAGA
Source organism: Ancistrus triradiatus (assembly GCA_025084515.1). Lineage (NCBI taxonomy): Eukaryota > Metazoa > Chordata > Actinopteri > Siluriformes > Loricariidae > Ancistrus > Ancistrus triradiatus. Next base: position 49,836 of record JAJAGP010003529.1, read on the forward strand.
CCTGTCATAGTGTTTGGTAAAGCACAGCCACCGAATGTGTTGAAGAATGGATCACTAATGCTTCCCAGCATTAACACTCGACCATGAAGTCTGCTTAATCCTTTCAGTCCTTTCTTGTAGGCCATTCAGCTGCACTTTTGCGCAATTACAAATCATGTCCTATAATAATCACAAATTTCTCCTTCCTTTCTTTCCCTGAGTGTCTAATTAGAGCAAGTGAGGACAATTATTGGCGTCCATTTCGTCGAAAAGCCTTTAAACTGCGTTGCTTAATTGAATTTTTTTGTCCCTTCCTGCTGAGATAAAGCCTGGGAAGGTTTTGTGTAATGTACTGAGAAAAGAAATATTCAATCCCTGTATAAGATTTATTAGCATTCGTATGTGAGTATTGCTCACAGACCATGCCAACTTTACTTTAGTCACATATAGACAAAGTATATAGATAAGCACAGCAAGGATTTCCCAGGAATGTCTCCGCCAGATTGCAACACTTCCTTGGCCTGCCCAGTTGCCAGATTTATCACCAATCGGGCATTTAAGACATCAGCTGGGACACCAGCTTGGGCAACCTACAAGTGTGCAGGATTCACAGGCCCAGCTGTGACATCTGTGGGCAAATGTGCCACAGGATACCATACGGAACCTGTATGCCTCCAAGCCCAACAGTGTCCCATCTTGTATCCAGGCTAGAAACTGCCGAACAGGGTACTAGAGCCTCCTTTCAATTGTACAGTCTTCCCCACTAAATGTATCCTTTCACTCTAATAGCGTAATCATGTACATATGTCATCATTACATTCACATATAGAAAGTTTCACTTTGATTCCAACAACAGTGTGCTGAGTGTATCATGAAGCCAACAGCAGCAATCATTATAGACGAGTAGAATTTGCAGAAATGGTCGTTTGGCTTCTCTGCGCTCTGTGTCAGCGAGCCAGCTAAACGCATGGCAGCACAAAGCAGCCTCACGCTCTGTAATGAATTCCTGGATAGAAAGAGCAAGCTGATAAGAGAGAAACTAATCCTTCCTTCACTCAGTGACCCAAGGCCACACAGACATGGACCTATCACGAGCCGTCCCCTTTGAAATCCTGACAAGCAGACATGTGGCTCAAGGCTAGTGGATTTCACGCTCGGGAGATATGCTTGGCCAAATGAATTCTTTTCCTGTCACCTGAAGTGATGTGCCTGATCATTAGTACATGCTCTTGTTTTCTCTATGACCTAACACCCACAAATGTAAGACTATGGCAGATTAAAGCGGGACTGGTTCACGTTCTACTTGCTTGTCCTGCAAAAACAAGGTCTGACTGGCATTACATCTGGCTGAGTGCTTAAAGTGGTTCAGGGGACGATGAGGTTAAAGAGGAGGTGAGGCTCTGATGAAATGTTTACATGCCAAATGACGTTCAGCATGCCCCGGTGCAGCAGGGCGACATGAGAAAGCGTCTTACATCGACATTCATAAGCAACGGCGTTAACTCCTCACTGCATGTACAGCCTCACTTTTACAGAGGTGCTCAAGTTTGGGAACCCTTTAGTGTGTTCTATATTTCTGCATCTATATACAGTGTATAGAAAAAATTGTGGACACCCCTTCTAATTATTGATCTCTGCTCAGTTCATCAACTTTCTGCCCTGCTGTCCTTTAATCAAAGTCCACAGAGAATTGGTTCGCCAGATTTCGTTGAGAACTTGGCTGGCTTGCACAGAACCTTGACCTCAGCTCCATTAGACACTTTGAAAATGCACTGGAATTCCCAGAGTGAGCCAGGGCTTATTGTCCATCATCAGAAGCCAACCTCTTAGAAGAGCAAAACCTATTGTAGCAGCAAATGTGGCAAACTCCATATTAATACACATGTTTTGGATGCATTTTTTTGGGTGTTCACAAACGTTTGTCTATATATGTATGGTCTACAAACCATGGCTTTGTCTGGTCTGAGGTGAGTTTGTCATAATGATTTGTAAATGTTAAATAAAATGAAAATAACGTGCTCACTGAAAAGAAAATCTGTATATAAAATTACTTAAGTTATTTAGTAACTTTAATGTTTGACTTAAGCTAAATGTTTAGCAATCTCAAAGGAGAAAGGGAGCCAAAATGCAATAAAGTTACATATAAATATATTGTAAAGTATGTAAAGTATATATTTTGTCACTATATGTGATAAAGTGTTACTTTCCTGGGCGTTTCTACATACAGTGGTGAAGTGTTTGCCCCCTTCCTGATTTCCTATTTTTTTTGCATGTTTGTCACACTTAAGTGTTTCAGAACATCAAACCAATTTAAATATTAATTAAAGGCAACACAAGTAAACACAAAATGCAGTTTTTTAATGAAGGTGTTTATTATTAAGGGAGAAAAAATCCAAACCTACATGGCCTTGTGTGAAAAAGTGATTGCGCCCCCCTGTTAAACATAACTATGGTTTATCACACCTGAGTTCACTGTCTCTAGCCACACCCAGGCCTGATTATTGCCACACCTGTTCTCAATCAGGACATCACTTAAATAGGACCTGCCTGACAGTGAAGTACACCAAAAGATCCTTAAAGGCTACACATCATGCCGAGATCCAAAGAAATTCAGGAACAATTGAGAAAAAAAGTAATTGAGATCTATCAGTCTGGAAAGGGTTCTAATGCCATTTCTAAAGCTTTGGGACTCTAGCGAACCACAGTGAGAGCCATTATCCACAAATGGTGAACACATGGAACAGTGGTGAACCTTCCCAGGAGTGGCCGGCCGACCAAAATTACCCCAAGAGTGCAGCGACCACTCGTTCAAGAGGTCACAAAAGACCCCACAACAACATCCAAAGAACTGCAGGCCTCACTTGCCTCAGTTAAGGTCAGTGGTCATGCCTCCACCATAAAGACACCGGGCAAAAATAGCCTGCATGGCAGAGTTCCGAGACGAAAAACCACTGCTGAGCAAAAAAAAGAACATTAAAGCTCGTCTCAATTTTTCCAGAACACATCTTGATGATCCCCAAGACTTTTTGGGAAAACATTCTGTGGACTGACGAGACAAAAGTGTAACTCTTTGGAAGGTGTGTGTCCCATTACATCTGGTGTAAAAGTAACACAGCATTTCAGAAAAAGAACATTATAGCAACAGTAAAATATAGTGGTGGTAGTGTGATGGTCTGGGGCTGTTTTGCTGCTTTAGGACCTGGAAGACTTGCTGTGATAAATGGAACTATGAAGTCTGCTGTCTACCAAAAAATCCTGAACGAGAATTTCTGGTCATCTGTTCGTGACCTCAAGCTGAAACGAACTCGGGTTCTGCAGCAGGACAATGATCCAAAACGCACCAGCAAATGTGGCTGAATTACAACAATTCTGCAAAGATGAGTGGCCAAAATTTCTCCACAATGCTGTAAAAGACTCACTGCAAGTTATCACAAATGCTTGGTTGAAGTGGTTGCAATCACTTTTTCCACACAGGGCCATGTAGGTTTGGATTTTTTTCTCCCTTAATAATAAACACCTTCATTTAAAAACTGCATTTTGTGTTTACTTGTGTTGTCTTTGACTATTATTTAAATTGGTTTGATGTTCCGAAACTCTTAAGTCTGACAAACATGCAAAAAAATAGAAATCAGGAAGGGGCCAAACACTTTTTCACACCACTGTATTTCAAGTGAGTGCACTAAACAATTCCATACAACAAATTGAAGATGAACAGAAGAAACAAGTATATTAGGTAGGCTACTAATTTTACAGTATTTAGGAATGAAATTGGAGATATCATCAATGTCGGATGATATATTTTGTGTAAAATGGAAAATAACAAATCTTATTCAGTCACAATCTGTAATGCAAATGATAGAAGAAATCTAGGACCTCTGAAGTACTGGCTGACAGCTTGGATCAACTTTTTATTCAGCTACACACTGCTTTGCGAGACATTCCTACTGTGCCGTTGTTTTTCAATGTTTAATAACCCTGATCAAAAGTCCCAACCAAAGGAAATGCCTGAATATGATGTTTCCAGAAATCAGTCATTATTCATATTTCTTTGATATGGAGTTACAGTGGGAACTTCTTGGAAGTCTCTTTCTTAAACCTGTGTGATGCAATTCTAGACAGTGTGCTGTCAATACTCTTAATTCTGGCATCTTGCTGCGTTGTTACTAGTTCCGTGTCTGGTTCCGGTATCACAAGAAGAACCAATTCAACGGAAGAGACGAGCATGAATGAAAAGAGGAAGGTCAGCAATGAGATCGAAGGATTCATGAACCAGCCAAAGTATCTGCTAAAAGGTGAGAGAGCAAATTTGCAAGGACAATCTCGCCAAGATTTAAGGAGAAAACCTTGAGAGGAATTGGTCTCAAATGTGGAACCCACGTATTGAGTCAAGTCGGATTTATTTCTATAGCGCTTTTTACAATAGCGCATTGTCTCATAGCGTTTTAATATCTAGGTCCAAATCCCTAAATGAGCAAGCCTAGGGCGGAAGTGGCAAGGAAAAACTGCCTAAACGTTATAAGGAATAAAACTTACAAAGGGAGCCAACATCCTTGGTCAGCCTAGATGTTTTATGTATTAAGCTAAGTTACCTAAATAATACGCTTGTAAGTATTTTAAATGCCGTTAAGCTAAATATAAATATGAGAAGAGAGAACATATTTAAAGAAAATGTTATAAATAAAATAACATTTTTATAGGTTATGATCAGTTCAACAGATGCAATATTATGAACAATATAAAAGAATGGAGAATATAAAGCTATAGCATTTAAGACAATAGTATATTGAATCAAAAGGTAAATTTAATGTTAGTCCATTATTTAGTCCAATGACCACTGAGTGAGACCGCACAAAGTCTTAAGTGAATAAACCAGGTTTAGTTGAACGGTGGCTGAAGCGGAACCCCGGGCGCGGAAGTGTCTGGCTGTTTAGGTGATTTATTTCTCCTTGTGTTGTGACCATACAGGCTGAATGAAAACAATACACTATTAGCCCGAGCTAGAGTAAAAAATACATTAATCAAAGATGTAGTTTCCATAGATTTTTATCCCTAGAGCAAAGTCAGGAAGGTGTTTTGTGCTGCATTGACATCTTTAGGTGAGAATAAGAGAGAGAGAAACCCGTATAGTTACTAGAATGGCAAAATATTCAGGGTGTTATTTTTTTTCCCCTTACTCTCTCTGCAATCCAGAATGAGCTGCCAGTCGAGAAGGCCTAGTGCAATCAATTCTCTCCAGCCATGAATGATTGGCTCCAGCCCTGGAAGAGCAGCTTGTGCATTTGGTTTTGCTTTGGAAAGCGTATTCGGTGGTGATTTTCTGCCATACTATTGCCTGTCATTGGTGCTTAAAAGTGTGTGATACTATATAGGGTATGATATATCTATTCTGTCATGAATAGATCTTGATGCTGATGTTTCATTAAATATACTCGTTGACAATGTCTGATTGCTACAAACCTCAGCATGCAGTTATGTCACAGGCAGATATGTAAATGATTATAGGTGTGGTCTTATTAGTCGCTGGGTCTTGCCATAAGAGGGCATAAAAGTGCTTCCCCTGCAACCCTGTGAAAAGGCTCTCAGAGGCTACTTTTGGGTATTGTACCTCTTGTTGAGAGATTGATGACTGCTAGACGTGGTTCTATGACACATTTTGCCCAGCTGGGCCTGTAGATCCTGCACACTCGTAGGCTGCTGAAGCTGGTATCCCAGTTAGTTCCATAAATGCTCGATGGGCGATGGAAGCATTGCAATCTGGTGGAGACATTCCCGGGAAACTCTTGCTGTGCATGTTCGTGCATTTTCCTGCTGAACAATGCCAGTTGGAAGACATACCTTGTGAGGCAACACATTTGGCCGTAGGATGTCTTGCTCATAACCCTGAACTGATAGTGTCCCTCATATCACTGGTATGGGTATGTGATGGCTAACTAGATCATCACACCAGCAGTTGGGAAAGTGTGCTCTACAGCCAAGGCAGGATTTAAGTGCTCTCCACAAGGCCTCCATATTCAAACCAGACTGGCTTCAAATCCCAAAGAGAACCTAGATTTGGCGCCAAGACGATACAGTTCCAGTACGTAGCAGTTCAGGTTTCTCGTCCACGACAGCAATGAAAATGAAGGCGACAGTGTCTGGCTGTCAATAGCACAACACGGAATGGGCGCTGTGACAACAAATTTCCTTCTGCTAAGTGTCTGGAAAGGGTCCGGGCAGAGACGGGGGTGTGTAATGAAGGTGTCACCTGTGTCTGGATGGTGGACAATAAAACTGTGGGAGCTGCTCGTGCTCGTCGGCATATCAAACGATCCTCTTCACTAATGGTCTGTCTGGGCCACTGCTCCCAACATCTCCTAAGAGCTAGGTCAGAGCGGTCTAGATGGTGGACAATTCGTCAAAACGACAATCCTGCTTCTCTCAATTCAAGGATGCGCCCCATCTCAAAGTCTGTCAACTGCACATAATGTCTTTGAGTGCATCATAGAGGCATGTCTAGCAGTCAACAATTTCTCACCAAGAAGTACACCACCCAAAAGTAACCTCAGAACCTTTTTATAGGGCAGTGGGGAAGCATTTAAAAGTGCAAGACCCAGTATCTAATCAGACCACACCTGTAATCATTTACATGTCTGCCTGAGACAGAACTGCATGCCGAGTTCTTTGTATCTCGGTTCATTATTTATTTATTTTTTTGTCAATGAGGTTAAATGAACAACATTTTAATCGAACTGAGACTGGCAAATTCAGTAAGAAAATGATAAGTGAAAAGACTGTTAACTGTAACTGAGCCAGGTCTTGGAGAGTAGAAGCGTCTCGACATCCTGAGATGATTCATGTGGTCTTGTGGCAGTACACACTTACCCTGAGCTAGAGGGGAGAAAATGAGCTATCTAGGTACCATATATTCCTAACCGCAGAAGGAAATTAGGAAAGTGCTCTGTGATGCCTTGACATCTTTTGGCAAGTAAGGGAATAGGCAAGAGAAACCAGTGTCAGTGAAAGGACTAGAATTGCATTGTATTCAGCATCCCCCCCCCCCCCATTACACACTCTACAATCCAGAATGAGCTGCCATCGAAAAGGCCTAGCACAATTAGTGCTTTCCAGCCAAAAATGATTGGGTCCAGTGTTTCTATTTACACTGTGAGTTCGAGGTGAATACACCACCACTAAAAGATACTGATTTGAATAACCTTTGGGTTTTCCTGTAATGTGATTACAGGTCAATTTGGTGGCATCCCGCTTGAAAACAGACGCTCCCCCTGCATGAACTTTTGGAAGACCCATCATGCTGTCCTGGAGCCTGAAGCGCTACAGTCAAACCCAGCTGCTGGATTAGAGCCAGGCTGGAGATCACCATCTGCCTGCTTTGAGTGCCTTCTTCCAGATCTTGCATGGCCTCGGGGTTGCTCCACAGCGGCTGGGATTCATCGGGGTCGCAGTTTGAGGAGAAAGGTAGGCTTGAGACGTGATTTGAAATCGTTTGTAAGTTAATAGTTTCAAAAAGATTTGTTACTCTATATACAGTAGTGTGCAAGATAGTGTCAAGATGTTGTAGTTCAAGCTGCTCTGTTTTGTATACTCATTGACAAAAAAAAAAAAAAAAACGCACCCAGATAGAAAGGTCGGATTGCTGCAAAACTCAGCATGCACTTCCGTCTCTGGCAGATATGTACACAATGTGTGGTCTGATTAGACACTGGATCTTGCCACAAGAGGGTGTAAAAGTGCTTCCCTTGCCGCCCTATAAAACGACTGTCTCAGGCTACTTTTGGGTATGATACCTTTTACGGGTAGGATGTCTCTTGCTGAGAGATTGAGGGCTGCTAGACATGCCTCTATGATGCACTCGAAGATATTTTGCCTAGTTGATAGACACTGAGAGGGGGCGCATTATTGGACTGAGAGAAGCAGGATGGCTGTTTTGACGAATTCCCCGCCAGCTGGGTCTTCTGTCCTAGCTGTTATGAGGAGTGGTTCCGTGAGTGAACACACATGGCTAACAGCTTCCGGATGGCACAGGTAGACCGCCAGTAGAGAGGATCATTTGATCCACCGGCAAGCACGAGTAGCTCCCACAGTTTCATTATCAACCATTGAGACACAGGTGGCACATTCACTACACACTCCCATTTCCAGTACACGCAACATTTCCAGGCGTTTAGCAGAAGGAAATGTTGTGACGGGGTCCATTATATATGTCCTGCCATTGACAGCCAGTCTCCTTCATTTGTACGGGAAACCTGGACTACTACGGATGGAACTGTATCGTCTATAGTGACGAATCAACGTTCTGCTTCAGTCCTGCCTTTGTTGTGGAGCGACACACTGCCCCAACTGCTGGAGTAATGATCTAATGAGCCATCGCATAAGATAGTCGGTGACCCCTAATAGTGATACAAGGGGCACTAACGGCTCAGTGATAAGTGCATTGCCTCTCATCAGGGCTCCCAACTGGCATTTTTCAGCAGAATAATGCACTCACAGCAAGGGTTTCCCAGGAATGTCTCCATCGGATTGCAACACTTCCATGGCCTGCCTGGTTGCCAGATTGATCACCAATCGAGCATTTTTGGGACCAGCTGGGACTCCAGCATAGGCAACCTATGAGTGTACAGGATCTACAGACCCAGCTGCGACATCTGTGAGTAAATGTGCCACAGGATACCATACGGAACCTGTTTGCCTCCATGCCCAAGCATATCTCATCTTGTATCCAGGCTAGAGGTGACCCAACAGGGTACTAGAGCCTCCTTTGAGTTGTACAGGTTTATCCAGTAAACTGTGCTCTAATATTGTAACACATACAGTATATCATCATGACGTTCACACACATAGTTTCTTTCAATCCCGACAGCTCCTACTTGGTGCTTTTTTTTTCTTTCTTTTTGTCAATGAGTGTATAATACCATTTTGATACCCCGTTTAAACTCTGACTTGACCATGTCAGCATGCTCCACATGGGGTAGGTCCTTCTACATGAATCCCTGGAGCCGTTTTGTGCGAGAGAGAGGCTATAAATGACTTGCCTTCTTGCGTCTTCCTTACATACAAAGCCCTCTAAGCCCCACAGTCAACCCAGTCTCCAGATAATTCTCCAGTACAAGCTTGTAATATCTTGGTGTCTTGGTGCCAGTAGTACACCTGATGGCAGATTTAGTGTAAGCTCTCCTAGTTAGTCTTTACACTGTGGCTACTCTTTGTATCCCAGCTGCTGAACAACATTTTCTTTTATGCTTCCCAGAGCGGAAAGCCACTTTCGGCAGGATGTATTTGACTCTGTGCGAGCGTGTGCGTATCTGCGCGAGTGTTTTTGTGTGTCTCAGTGAGCGACAGTGTGTGAAGAGGATAGTTGATTAGGTAAGTGGTGACAAGATGTGGCGTGTTCTCCTCCCAGCATGTCACTTTGTGATTATTGCATGTGCTGTGAGCATTGTGAATTGGCCCAGCACTGACAGATCTATCATGCTGACAGTGATGACATGTCTTGATTGTCACATTACTCATTTCAATAGCTGTATTCCGGTGTTTTATATTAGAATCTAATACATGTTAATACCGCTAGTCTGGATTGGACATATTGGAACCAATTTGGAGCGGCTACTAAAGTGTCCTTGGGGGAAGGGAGGGACTTGCAGTGAATTGCTCGGAAGAAAATTGGTCACACTGATAAAACTAAATGGTTTGAAAATCAAAAAACAGCTTAGTGGTGCTGATGTCTGCCGCATCTTGGACAAGCAACGCGTACTCTTTCTTACTGCTAAATCCTTTATAATAAGTCTTTTATATAAATCAATAGAAGCTCTCAATAGAAGCAGTTGCTTTCCATCCAGGCTTTGTCTCTCGGTTTTAGCAATCCAGCTGTAATTTTGATGGATTGCCTTTCTCCGTATTTAGGCACCAAGTCACCCACTTACTGCTGGTAAAAAGGCATAATCAAGCTTTGGTAAACAAGACACAGGTGCACACCAGCACCTGTTCAAGCCCTTCTCAGCATAGACCTGTGGAAAACCATGCTTGGACCTGCTAAAATGTCACGCCTTGACTGTTGGCAAGAGTATAGAGTTGCAGCTGGATAAGGCCTGCATGTTGTACACTTTTTGGTGTAAATTTACAGTATGTACAACCTCAAATAAAAAAGGACAGTATGGAAAAAGCGAAAATAAAAAAAACTAACAAACAAACAGAAAATAACACAATTTCTTACACCACCAGGCTAGGTGTGGTTTGTCGGTCAGTCGGACTGTACGTCTGTCTCACAGGGTGCGAGGCGTTCCCTCGCTTAAGGGCAAACCATGCTTGCAGTCACATATTTCATCCAGACCTAGCATGGTCTGATCCACTTCATCGCGTCTCATGATTTGTAAGCAGCACCCCTACTCCCAAAATCAAGCCACCCTTTTCTAAATTATGTCAAGCTTTCTGCACCTGTGATTTATTTATTTATTTATTTATTTTATCTAGAAGCGACCAGCCTGCTCGGCTAACTGCCAGGGCCAAATTGCAGCTAAGGATTTCCACTGGCTTAGAGTCGGCTGTATGGGTTGGGAAACATGCCAAGAAAATCTTCCAACCGGATAACTGATGTCACTGCCACGCTCGAAGGAAGTTTTATGGTGCAAACTTTAAGTGCTGGCCTCTCAGAGCCCCAGTGCTTCGAGTCTCAGGAACTCGAAGAATATAATGCCAGGTTGTCCACTGGGGATTATATGTGCAAAGGTGGACTATTGCTAGTGATCCGTTCTGGTTGGGGAGGGGGTGTGTGTTGACCACCAACATGAGAGGGCCAAGACCTCCCTTCCTCTTGTTTAGGCAACTCCTTGTGGTAATTATGTTGGCCGGACCAGTAGTTGCATGACGTTTCCTGCATTTGATGACTTGCAGGTCGACTTGACAAAAAACAAGGACTTGCGACTTGACTTTGACTTTACCTGTTGGGGACTTGGATTTGATTAAGAATCGAAAAGACTTGGTGTTAAAATAATACTGAGCCTTTCGTATTGCTTGCATGGTGTTGTATCACTGTAACACTAAGAAGCTGAGCTGTTCCATGTTGTTTATGTGCCATCTAACAACAAGGCAAATACTGAATCTGAACCACTGTGTACTGAATCGTGAATCGAGTTTTGGCTGAAATGAGTCATACAAGTTTAAGCAAGCGCAAGGACTGAGACTTGCGTGTCTTGACTCGGGACTTGAGTTTCAAGACTTGAGATTTATTTGTAAGTGACTTGTTCTCACCTCTGCTTGTAACAGGTGTTCCTTCCACAGGTCAACTGCATTATACTTCTCCCATATACAATATTTCTTAAAAAGTAATTATGCTGGTTCTCAGTTGGTACCTTGTCAGAAGCATAGAACAATCTGTCACAGCAGCGAGCACTAATTAGCACTGTTTCTGGAAGGAGACATTTTTCATCTTTAATGTAGCGCAGTCTTGCCGTGTGTTTTTGTTTTTCTGGTGTGAGAGAACATGTGGTACCTGCTGATGATAGATGTCCTATTATCCGATTTTAGTGGTGTAATTAAAGTAAGTTATCGACTACATTCTCATAACTGAGTACTCTGAAATGTAAACGTACTTCTCTCCTTTTAATATCTCAAGCTGGTGACTATCTGCTTGGCTGTTCAGGTGGAAATCTGTTGCAGAAACATACCATCCAGCCTACCAGCCTCCTGTGGGGGGGGGGCTTATATTACTTCATATTACATGTATTTTAAAGTTCTTTATATGAAATGTAGCATTTTTGCTTATAGTACAAGGAATGACTGACACAATCAGAGTCTTTTTGCTGTTGCTGTTTATAATAACCTGCGGTATTGTGATAATACTTTATGCATTACATTACTTATGCATTACAGTTTCTTATATGGAGGACGCCTAAGGATGCTGCCAAGTATCCAGTATGGTGGGGGATCCATAATGGAATGGGTAGCTCATGGAAATCATTTGGTCCAATGATTTGGCTGTATCATACTTGCCCATGTATCTTGAATATTGGGTTAATTTAAACAATTATTTATTTAAACTGTATTAACTTTTTAATTTGGTAGCTTAATTTAATTGTTACGTATAGCACCTAGAATTCCTAAGGAAGTTTGGTCCTTTTTTTTTTAGACTTGGTACTCCCAAGGGTTCTTCCTTATGATGTTTAGGGAGTTTTTCCTTGCCACTGTTGCCCTAGGCTTGCGCAATTAGGGCTTTGGGCCTAGATATTAGAAAACTGTAAAGTTCCTTTATGACAATGCTATAGAAATAAATCTGACTTTGACTAATAGTACTGTATGTGTGCATATAAAGACCCTTGTTTTCAAGATATTAATTAGCTCCATGTCAGGCTAAAGCAGTACACTGTAGTGAGCTTTGCTTTTCTGCAACTCATTGTCACACAGTATCGAAGTAACAGTTATTTAGTTCTCCAACAATGTTGTGTAATAGAAGTTAGCAGAAGACTTCATGTCCAACTCCTGTTCCATAAGAGCAAGACAGCTAGCTTACTGTTAATAAACTGTGCTAACATATTTTTGGTTTGTTGACATGAGTGAAAATGCTGAGTCTTTGCTTTCATGGTCATATTGTCAATGATTTATTTAATAGCAGCCAAACCTGGCAAACGACATTTACATTTATTGTATTTTCTACCAAAACGGCTGTGTCCCATAGGATTCCAACCAAGTTAGCAACTGCTGGTAAGCTAGCTTATATTGATGACAGGTAGAAATGTCATTTCAGTATCAGTGTGCGCCTCAATATGATCTCTGTGATTCGTTTAAATGGAAGGCAAACAAGTCACCATGTATGATAATTGCGTAATACATAAGGAGAGTTAGCATGTAACTAATAGGCTAGCTGGCTAACCAGTACTACAGCGGCTGCTACTTAAACTGAGCATGGTGCTAGCTAAAGTCATTCTTCATATGCCATCTCTTGCTAGAACATCCTAAATGGAAGTGACAGCTCTATTTATGCATTAGCACTGTTTAATTGAATGTAAACAGAGAAACATTGATTTGTAGTTTTTTTTTTCTCTTTGTAGGAACATTTTTTGTGGATTTTGTCTCTCATGTGTAGCACGATAGCGAACAGACTGGTTTTTATCAGACAAGCCAGCATTCATCAAATCCTCACTGTAATTACCACGCATGGTAATCAGACGCAGCAAACCGTCCATTATTTGGCCCATTGTTTTTGTTTCTGGAGGCTAATTGGTTTGCTTAAGCCTTTATCCACAAGTTAGTTGACTAAAACGTTTTGCAATTTTTAGGGTTTTAGCGTTAGCTTAGGATGCCTGTGTCTAGAGAAATCTTTTTTTACTTCGCTAGAGCCATTGTTGTTTAGCCTGAAACAATCTAAACTCTTTTTAAATTGAAAGCCAAGGAAACGGCAAGGAATTGCAATTTTTTTTTAAATAATGCACTTGCTGCTATTGCCTTGTAGTTAACCACATCGGGGAGCTGTACATTTGTACTGGCCTTGCAGCGAATTTATGTGCAGTATATGTATATATAGTTGTGTGCTTGTATCTATATCTATATCTATTTATATATATATATGGTTTCTTGGCTGTTACTCTTCCAAAAAGACCATTCCGGATCAAGCTTTTTCGGACCTGTGGACGGGTTAACGTGGCATCCCAATGAACTTGCCAGATTCTGCTATTATTCAAGTACAAGGGGGAGGTCACACTAAATACTTACCACTGTAGCCTGTATATGAAGTTCCATCAATGAAGATTTATCTAGCTCAACCTTTAAAGGCTCAGTATTTTGATGCTGTTATAATAGTAGCATACTCTATATGTCCTAGAGGTGTTCGATTTATTGATTAAACAAACAAACAAAAAACAGCTGGCTGACTTGAAAGGGACAAATAAAATAATGAAACTTTCCAAATATATTAATATCAAGATGCTAACAAGGAGTAGGGCCATCCACCACCTGCAGTATTATTACCTCTTGAAACGCTATTGTACAAGTCCTGAACGGTTAGTGATGAGATGCTAGACCATCCGTCAAGAGCATAACAAAGGGAAAGTTTCCAAAAGTGCTGCCACAAAATTAAGCACCCCATTAATTGAGCACTTCTGCGACCCATTCCCAATAAGTCCAGTGAGAGAAGACTCATAACTTGGTGCAAAAACACACTAACTGAACCTCTGAGCAAAGGCAACTTTCAGCATATTTACTATGTATTTTGTATTTTTTTATGTTTGGTGAAAGCATACCTTTAATCCATGTTACTGTATCTGCTGCCACCTCTTTGGTGGAGGATCAACAATGGCATGTTGGATCCTTAGGTCAAACAATTGCTTTGTATGGTCATATTGCAGTCAACAAAATAAGCAATTTTGATGATTTTGCTTGAATGACTTGAATGATAACATGCCAGGAAGGACTGTTTGCTCAGTAAGCAGTTTAAGGCTACTAACTGGAATGTTCCTCAGTCAGTTTTGGAAGCGGTCTGTATTGCCAGAGTACTAACACCTGTTTGCTTATTTCCTTTCATTAAGCAAACAGCTTCTAATCTGGCAGTAACTGTCTCTAATTGTGGGGTGTATGTTCCTGTTTACTCACTGACTCCCATCCGTGCTTTCCTAGCATTCTTTGTGCTTTGCATTATTGTTTTTGCATGAGCTGTTCTTTCCAAGCTGGCTTCTCTCAGCCTTTGAACCGAGCAAGTGGTTTGTGACGTGTTTACTCTCCACTTGTGCAGCAGCTTCTTTGGGTGTTCTGGTCGCTTGTCTCTTTTCGGGGTTGCTCTCCAAGCCTGTAGCTCGGTCCTTCTGTTGTCTTTTAGCCATCAACTGACATGGACACAAGCTCCTTGACTTCTTCCATTATGAATTCTTTTTTTCCTTGATTCAGTCTTCCCCTCACTCTAGAGTCCCTCGTGCACAGCCTTGTTATATCAACATTTAACTGCCCCGCTCAGTTTGAAGTCGGTCTGGCTAAGGGAGGTTCCTAAATGCTGTAAATATAGTGAAATATATACAGTACTTCACACTCTTGGTTCTGTGGGTAAGGCTTTAAACTGTTGAATGGAAGGTGTGGGTTAGAATTTGGCCCCCAACAAACTGTTGCTCAGTTCACTAGTAATAGGGATGTGTGCTAAATGCTATAAATGTATATGCGAAGTGTAGTCCCACATCTTATGAGTTTCCTCAGCACACCAGAAGTGATGGATTAACTGAGTCAAAGCACTTAATTGTATTTTCCACCTTGTTTCTCCCAATGTTCTGCGCCCAATTCTCTAGTCTCATGACCTCTCCCAGCTGCATGCACGACCCCTCTGTAGTGGGAGGAGTGTCATGGGTCAATGACTGCCTCTGTAAAACTGGCAGCTGGGGAATTTTTCATTATATAAGGGGGCACCATCAATGCCATCGCCTCAATCGGCCGATCGCGATCAGATTCAAATGGCCTCGTAATCTAGATGTTCAGATCCCAAGAGGTGTTTAAACTTAGAGTTAAGCATGCTGTCTGAATACAGGTGGGCATCATTTTGGCATTTTGCATTTCAGTCTCTGCTAGGGATTTATCACTTAAAAATAATTATATTTTTTATTATTTATTGGACATATTTAATCAATCTGTTGGTGTCTGTATGCAGAGAGAGAGGGCAGTAGCGACAGTTTTAGTTGGTGTGATCCAGTCCTGTACATTTCCAGTGCCCTTCAGACGCTTGTACATTTTATTTTTAAGTTAAATAAAGCAATGTGAACGGTTATGAAAATATGTAATATGGAAAGACCGACCTGGCAGCCTCGCATTTTAAGGTTAAACATTTATTCACCCAGTCGGCACCCCTGATCTTTTATGCATTAACTCGGACTGCAGGTCTGTAGAAAGTAATGGTGGAAACCACGAATGCACTGAAATCCCTCTAAACCTGCGCATTAAAATCTAATTCATGTAAATGATTGAGCACTTGGTTTGGGAACAGAAATTTTGCATGTCCAGCGAAATAGTTTTTTTAAAACATGGTGCAAAACCTTTTAATTACTTCTTAATAAATAATACTTCAGGCATGGATTCTGATTCTATAAACGATTAGGGGATTGGTTTAAGGGGAAATTCAATAACTGTCAAGTCCAGTCAATTTTATTTATATAACTCTGTTTACAAAGGAGCATTGCATCATAGCAGCTTTATAACTATCTAGGCTTGCAGCACCACAGATCTCGTTACAGCTTTGCACATCAAGGTCTATTACTGTGTACATTACATGGTAAGTGAACAGCTGCTAAGAGAAGCGAGACACAACACAATACCAGTGAAAACAGCTAATACAGAACACACCAGACAGGGAACAATACATAAAACAGGAACAAGAGCCGGTAAACCATAACAAGAACCTAGGAAGAGCAGGAGCCAGGAAACAGGAGCCATACAACAACAGTGAACAGGAAGGAGGGTTTACATAAGGGAAGCACAGCAGGCTGTAATGAAGTAGTCTGCTGTGGAAGGGTAAAAGGGTCAAAAGGGAGCCATGTACCCAGCACACATCATCCTGAAAGCTTTAATGCATGTTGTTGGATTTTTTTTTATATATCTTCACCTAATATGCGACCCATGAGTTGCCCTTATGTTGAAAAATTGATCTAGCAAATAAGTTCCTATTGGCGTAATGTAAAAGTTTCTTTGCATCATCAGAGACCAAGACTTACTCGAGAAAAAGCTCTAAAATAATACCTCATCTCACTAGATGCTCTGTATGAAACTCTGTTACTGTGTTTTTTTTTGTGTGTGCGAAAACATCTGCTTGTTGTGTGCAGACCTTTAATCTAATGCTAGTGCTTTATAACACTTCCACAGCAATGCATGCGTCTTATTGCGAGAGCAACCTGAGAGCTCTTTTCATTGTCGGCGACTTAGTTAGATATAACACTTTGGGATTCCTGTCTTCCTTACTTGTACTTTGTACTTATGTGAAAGAAAATTTGTTGGATTGAGTTTGAATGTTTTTTATGATGCATAGTTTTGCGTGTCTATGATTTATGCTTCGAAGAAATAGATGCATATTGTGGTTTATGAGGAAGAAATAAGAAGGCACTTCAAACGTTTTAAGATCTCCAGAGGACCAAAGAAACTTTGCTTTACATGAAACCTGTATGGGTAATGTCTGTGTGGGTGTATGATTTGTGAGGGTGTATGATTGGCCACTTGATTAGAGCCCTTTCCTGATTTCAGCTTCCATGGATGGAAATTAGACAGAAAATCAAGTGACCAAGTTTTCTGTGGATCAGTTTGTGTGAATCTGCATTAGAATGGGAAAATTGATAGAGGAGAATGTTGTTAATTGTCAAAGCACCACTAGAGCGGTCAAAAGACAGCAGAGTCTTCAGACAAGGATGCTGTTATTGACACAGTGGTCCCGAGATAGGTTACAGGATCAACTTGCGTTCGTCCAGTGGTCATTAATTCCCATGTTTATATTCCGTGTGTATTAGATTAAAGCGTTTTCTTCCGTCGTTCATCATAATTTTCAGATTATTTATTTATTTGGCCACTATATTTCAAAGGCATACATTACAAACACATTGTAATCCGGACTTGAGAATGCTTGGTGCTGGAGGAGTAGGCTGTTTTAGTTCCAAATTCATCCATCTCTGAAATTACCCCGTGATGGATTTGAAATGAGGACATGTGGGGAGTAGGCCAGTTGCAATTGAAAATGAAACTGTTTTTAAATATTATAAGTAGGCTATTCCATGACTTGTTTCATCTCTTAACCATTATACTTTCACCTAAGCCTAATTAGCTATATATAATGTATAGCTTTCAATGTCTCAGAAATGTTATGGTGAGTACACTGATTATAACGACACCATCAATGCCTTCACATCCCCTTTAGTTACCTGCCAATTGAGCTGAATGGATATTATAGTATGAATGATATTATAGTATTGAATATAATTCCAATAATGCAAACCCCAACCCCCCAACAGACTATTGTTACTGTCATGCATTTGAATGGTTTGGCCGAAACCATAAATCATACCACGAGCAGCATATTGTGTTCTTCCTTATTAAGAACTGCTATTATTTGCCTGTTTTGACATTTTATTGTATAAAACATATGAATGCTGTCATTTGTATACTGTAAAGTTTTTCGTCACCATAGCCTCAAAGCCCCTTTTCCTTGCATACCTGGCCTTCACAGTCCCCCGAGTTTAATCCTATAGAGAATCTATTCCTGCAGAATGACTTCAACAAATAGTAGAATCTATTTCAGATTCTGCCTTGGTTCTGAAGGCCAAGGGCGGTCCAGCACAATACTAGATGGGAGCCTATAATAAAGTGCTTATTTAGTGTAGCTGGAGACTATAGACTAGACTCCATGTAAGTGTTGGTGTAGGCTGACATTTGCAAAGCTCTGTCTGTGTATCATTGTTCAATGCAATTCATTGACTGGAGAGTTATAGATCAAGGTGCCATAGTCATTTTTCATTGACTCGTGTTTGGATGTCTGGAACCTAAGTAGGAACAAATTCAATTAAAATTGAAATCCCTAATAATAACTGAGACCCTTATTCAGAGCGACTTGCAGTCGAGGGTTATGGGCCTTCCACAAAGACGAACAGCATCTTGGCAGAGCTGGGATTTGAGCTCACTACCCTCCAATTAGTAGTCCAGAGCCTTAACAGCTAAGCCACTACTGTCTCTGAAACTTATGCAACCAGAATAAAATATAGTGTAATTGGGGGATTTTCAAAGTTATTACTGAGAGAAATCAATACTGCAACCATGAAGTAATAGATCGGGGAAATATATTCGTTGTGCAACTTTGTGCAGTTGCCGATAATTTTCTTTTCATACCTGCCTAATCCAGTTCAGGGTTGCAGAAGTCAGAAGCTTTAATCGGCGGTTCAGGGCACAGTTCCAACCCGACCTAAATCCTCCCCTGAACAGGGTGTCAGTTTATCTCTACGAAACATGCACAGACACACACAAGGACTCACTCACTCACACTGGGACACTTTAGAGATGCCTGCTGACCTAACACACAGACAGTGAGATAACATGCAAGCTCCACCCAGGCCAGGGCTCAAACCTGGAACTCTCACTCAGGATGTCAGGGTGATGTAATGGTAGGGAAAATGTTTTCTGGTCACACATTGGGGCTGTTAATACCAACTAATCATCCTCTGAAAACCACAGTTTTTTTTAGTATTGTTGCTGTCCATGTGGACCCTGTCATGACGACTATTTACCGTCTTCTAATGACTACTACCAGCATGATAATACACCAATGTGGTTTCCTGAGGATGGCAATGAGTTCAGTGTTCTTTAGTGGTGTGTGTGTGTGAGAGAGAGAGAGAGATAAAGGCCATTACAGTAGTGCTGTAATCAAATTGCAGTAGGAAAAAAACTAAATTAATACAGGCAGCAAAACAAGCACAGCATAAGAAATTGGCTGCCTGTAATGAATGCATGAAGAACAACAACACTAACTCGGCTGTGCTAATTACCATCTCCGCTATAAGCAACCGCACCACACGTTCGGTAACGTAAATATAGACCTTGCATGAATAACAATTACTATGCCGACTACAATTAAATGCTTAATTGATATCTTGATCATCCGTGCAATTTAGCCCAAAAACAAACCAATGAAAGAAAACATTCTGACTACAACCGCAGAGCTGTTGATTTAAAGCGCCTTGTTTGTTGAGCCACAGGGATGGTGGTATGGAATTCCCAGTCTGGAAAAGCCTGGATGCCTTTATGTGGATCTAATTTATTAGTTCTGCTACACACTAGGGCCCAAACAGCCATCCCCAAACTGCATTAGAGGATGCAAAAGAGCTTGCTGCATTTTAACCAGACTTCAGTAGTTACATTTGGGAAACCATATGTGTCAGTCAGTATGTGTTTCATTGAATGTTACATTAACCCTAAAGTGATAAGTAAAGCTAACTGTCAGGATATATGGGCCGGAGAGCTGCATCATTCTACAGGGTTCCCATCTGACCTTTTTCGCCTTCCACAGTTTCATGATGTGCAGTTGGACAGACAGTATCGTAGAAGCACACCTGTGTGTGTGTATATAAGAATTAGGAGTCGACCTTAAAATAGTTCGAGTCGAATTCTTATTCAGAGTTGAATCACATTACATTGACGTTAAATCTGCAGGGTTAGCTCAACAAACGGCCAGCTGTTTAACTCACGTTTACCTTAAGACAACAAATTAATTAAGCTTATAATAATAAACAATGATTTAAGGAACAATATCAGACTTAACCATTAATGACTGAGAGAGGTGGGATGAGAAGTGGCTCATCATTTAAAGGAACAGGTGCTCAAGACCAGTCATTCCGAAAAGTGCTGTTGAGGCACAGTGCTTGTGGTATTTTGACCAAAGTGTGTCACCGACACTTCATTAAGACCCCCGGGGAGCAAGTGTTAACTTGTGGAAAAGGAGTATATTTTGTCACTTTCGCCAACAGTGCGGTGAGCAACACTCATTTCTTTTTTCTTTTATTAGGCAGGGGTACACTTTAGTGCAGTCTCGGGTGGTGTGTTTTATATTTTCTTTTTTTGGAACATTCTGCCATGGCACTGCAGGACACTAAACTGAACTGATGGACAATGAAAGAGAGAGGTCGACTGTAGGGCCCACCCACGGAGAAAACTGATAGGTCTACTTGGCACAAAGGGAGACCAATCAGGGTGCTCTCATTGTAGCTCTCTCTCTCCCTCTCATTCTCAGCACCAGCCTTATCCACCTCTAACTCCTTTCACTCCTGTAATGGACCTTTGAGCTTGAAAAGTGTAATCCTCTAAGTGACCATATCAGTAGATCAGAACTTGGAACACACGCCTACAATTTTTACCCCATACCCACAAAGTCCCAATACCCATTTGCCATTACACTATATATAATTACATTATTCAAAACACAATGCGGCCATTTGGATTAATAATGCTAAACCTGCCTATTGCCTAACTTAAGGTATGCACCGCTTAACATCTACATTATGTTCTGTGTCAAAGTTCAGGGCGTTGACTGAAATGGACGTCGACCAGACATTACCACAGTCACATAGTCTTTTTATGCTATTGCAAGATACAGTGGTGCTTGAAGGTTTGTGATTCCTTTAGAATTTAATATATTTCTGCATAAATATGACCTAAAACATCATCCGATTTTCACACAAGTCCTAAAAGTACATAAAGAGAACCCAGTTAAACAAGTGAGACAAAAATATTATACTTGGTCATTTATTTATTGAGGAAAGTGATCCAATATTACATATTAGTGAGTGCCAAAAGTATGTGAACCTTTGCTTTCAGTATCGGGTGTGACCCCCTGTGCAGCAATAACTGCAGCTAAACGTTTCCTGTAACTGTTGATCAGTCCTGCACACCGGCTTAGAGGAATTTTAGCCCATTCCTCCGTACAGAACAGCTTCAGCTCTGGGATGTTGGTGGGTTTCCTCACATTAGCTGCTCGCTTCAGGTCCTCCCACAACATTTCCATTGGATTAAGGTCAGGACTTTGACTTG
>JAJAGP010003530.1:0-71297 GCA_025084515.1 Ancistrus triradiatus
TTTGTACTGCAAGTAGACAGTGAACTCTACTAAAAGTGAACTTATAGCTATGCTATTAGTTTGCTAGATATATTTTTACCCCACTCTTTAGGTTTAGGACAGTACACTAGTCAGTAAACTACTAGTCTAATAGTTTTTATACTGGCAAGTCAAGTCAGCTTTATTTCTGTAGCACTTTTTACAGTGGAGCATTGTCTCAAAGCAGCTTTACATGTTTAGATTATCCTCTAAATTATAAAGCCAATCCCAAATTGAGCAAACCTAGAGTGACAGTGGCAAGGAAAATCTCCCTAAACGTTATAAGAAAGAAACCTTGGGAGGACCCAGACTCAAAAATGGACCCGACCTCTTTGGGCAGCTTAGATGTGATACGCAAGTACATACCGGTAAGTAAGATCTCTAATTAAAATGAAATATTATGAAGAATTACAAATGAAACTGTAATAAAAGATCATTTACTTTCTATGGTTTAACATTTTTTCAGCTTACCAAAGACAAAACAACTACTGTTATCTTTAGGGGTGATGGGACTCAACTTAGAAGTGCTTGAGCACCCCTAAAGAGGAGCTAGACACACATTACAGTACTTATGGTTTACTAATGTTATTTTAGCACTTTTGTACACTACTAGGCTTCTATTTAGGTATATTTTTTATACTTAAAATATACCTTTCACTGTGCTTTAAGCAGACTTTGAAGTTATAACCCTACCAGTGGACGAGATATAAAATTAACAAGACGTACGCAGTTTTAAGAACACAATTGGTATTTTTTTTGTTGAATGCCCATATATTTGAACATAACTCAAAATGACATTCCGGTTCAAATCGAAACACAACAAAAGTATAAGTACAAGTGTAACTGTCAGTTTAAGCCAAGTATTCTCATATATAATTGTGTTTCATTTATCTCTGAGAAGTACATAAAAAGTAAATGGAAAGCAAACTCACTCATTGTACACTTAAATAAATGTATTGTTTGAAAGGGCACTCTCTCAGCTTATGGATATTTATAGATCGAGTCCAGGAATCACGGCTCTCTAACTGTTTGCACATTCCAGAGTCTTCCGTGACCAGATTGTTTACCAAATGGCTAAATGCAGTGGAAATAGTGTTGCATGTAATTGTTCTGTAGGAAGGTTATAATAAGTCGTTTCAGCCAGGCAGCATCCCAGCCATCATTCTAAACTTCGTACAATCTATTGACTTGAATCCAGCAGAGCCTCTGTGGTAAGAGCATGGAGAATGAAGGACTTTCTGTTCGTGTGGTCCTGCTGAGATCTGTGGTCAATACGGAAAGCACAGCTTCCACTAACTCTGGCCACATTACACAGCTTTGTATGGAAATACACCAACTAATTAAGATCCCGACTCAAATAAACTGCAGCCGGGCCCTGTCCCTGGGACCTGTCCAGTGTCTTCAAGGTTAATAAGAAAAGACAAACTCATAGCCAATAAAAACTAAGGCTAACTTTGCATTTAGTGTATTTATATAATTTGTGTATTATTTATTAGATAGTCGTAGACATTATTATAGGCACCCTGATGCTCTAGCTGTTGTGTAGAAAGGAACAGGTTTAGTTTCTGCAGCAAATCCTAGACAACAAACGTCTCTGTTTTGCAAAAACTCCAAATTATTTTTAAACTGAATAAAAATCAAATACAAAAGTAGAACTAAATATAGAAATGCCCCCAACATAGCACAAAAAAGTGAAAAAATAAAGGATACTTTCACCTTATTAATATCATATTGAGTCAGATGCTTGGCTCTTTAAACCAGTTCTGACACCTTAAATATTTCATTCACTCCAGTGATTAATTAAGATTAATCATTTATATATAATATTATATACAGTGTTATTTATTTTCACTATTGTCTTATATTTTCTCTAAAATATTAGTCTACATATAATTATATTTTTTGTTTTAACTATTATATATTTATTTAATATATTATTTGAGTTATGATTATATAATTATTTTAATTATTATATATTTAATATTTATTTGGCTTCTGTTTATTTAAACTATTAGTATAAACCTTTTGCTTAATTCCTACATATAACATCTTGGCCACCAAAGCAGGTCGGGTCCCTTTTTGAGTCTTGGTCCTCCTATGGTTTCTTCCTTATAATGTTTATGGAGTTTTTCCTTGCCACTGTCACCTTAGTGCTCAATTTGGGATAGGCTTTATAATTTAGAAGATAATCTAAAATTGTAAATCTGCTTTAAGACAATGGTCCTTTGTAAAAAGTGCAACAGAAATGCATTTAATCTGCAACCATGTTTAGGTTTCATTTTAACAACCACTTGAATGCCCAAACTTAGGGTTTTTCAGCAGAACATTACCCAGAGAAACACGCCCCCACCACCGGCTTCTCTTGTCTTCTCAGTGTATCCCGGGGCCATCCCTGCCCAGGTAAACCGTGCACACATACCCGACTGTCCATGTGATGGGACAGAAACCTGGACTCAAAGGACCGGACAACCTTCTTTCATTGCTCCAGGGTCCAGTGTGCCTGTTGTAGGGGCTTTCAGAGGTAGACAGGGGTTGGTACTTGGACTTTGTGCAGCTACACAGCACCACATCTGGCTGCACTGTATGCTGTGACACATTCCTCCAGTGCCACAGTGGCTCTAGTGTTGATTTAGGCCACATGTTAGAGCCTTCGTTACTTTTGCACATCAGTGTGCCTTGGGCACATACTGTCAGCACTTTGTGGTTTGTACGTCCCTGATCTACTGCTGGACCAGGAGCGTCTGACCCTATACCGGAATTCATTGGGTGCAGCTGAAGTTGCTCCCTGGTTGGGGATATTATATCAGTATGTTGTGTATTTTTCATCCATATTTTATATTTCTATATTTTTTTCTTTCATGTTATAGTTTTATACTCTGTTATACTCTTCATAACATTGTATTTTTTATCATAGTCGATATTTTATATATATATATATATATATATATATATATATATATATATATATATATATATATATATATATATACTATAGAACTATATATATATTATATATAAATATCGACTATGATAAAAAAAATACAATGTTTTATATATATATATATATATATATATATCCTATATATATATCTATATATATATATATATATCTATATAATAAAATAATAAAATATATATATATATATATATATATATATATATATATATATATATATTATATATATATTTATTTATTTATTTATTTAATTATTACATGTATTTTAAATTTGTTCTCTCTTTTAAATTAGTATTAGGTAACTTAGTTTAATTCTTACACATGGCATCTAAGCCGTCAGAGCAGGTCGGGTCCATTTTTAAGTCTTGGTCCTTCCAAGGTTTCTTCCATATAATGTTTAGGGAGTTTTTCCTTTCCACTGTCGCCCTAGGCTTGCTCAGTTAGGCCTTTGTGCATAGATAATTGTAACGCTTCTTTGGGACACTGCTCCATTGTAAAAAGTCACTGGGTTTGAACCCAGGTCCTCAGGAGCTGCTGTTCTTAGGAGCTGTTTCTTACCTCTGAGCCACAGGATCTGCAACAAAGGCTCCGAATGTGAAAGAGTAATTCCTTATCCCTAATATGCTGATCACCTTGTATAGTAAATGCTGAATTCATCACTTTCCTAACAATCCCAGAACTTATGAACTACGGTGTACTTTTAAAAAATAAGCAAATAGCAAGTAACTAAACATCAGTGAAAACTTGAAAGTAAAATTTCATTTAAGTGTGGATTGAAATGATTACACTTTTGGAAAGTCCCACTTAATATAAGAATCAAACAACATTCAGTAATAACTCATGTAGAAAATCTCTTAGAAGATATAAAGCCAAATACACATTAAAATAAAATAACCAAAGAAGCTGAACTGGCTATAAAACAACAACAACATGTACATTATTGTGTAAACTATGGTTATTAAAGGGTTTTATTAGTTTATTATGTTTATTTTGCCAGGGGACCGTTGTATAAATTGCATCAGTCTCAGACGAGGGAAGATGCTTTACACCAGTTAGTTAAGCTCATTTCCATTTGCAGTCCCTGAGCACGTGAACATAAAACAAATACTAAAAACACAATATCTGATACAAAACTACAGGAAGTCACAATGCCAATATATGACCCACTCACACCCTCAAGTTGATCTAACCCAGGGGTGGCCAAATTCTGATTCTAGGGCCAGATAAGGCCCGCAGACCTAATGCGTATGATGCCGTCGAGGCACCACCACCCTTCACATTAACTTCTAGTGGACTGTCTCTTCTGGTAGCTTTGAACTTTAACACAAGGACAACTTGTAGATTTTTTTATTTAGTTGGTTATGTGACTTAATGAATAACAGACTTACTTTGCTATTGAGTTCCATTGGTCTGGTAATGCATAGCAACTGAGTAATAAGAAATACTGACCGAAGATACTTGACAGGTTTTAAAGATGCAGTATTATGGATAGATGTTCTTATGAAAATGTTAATTAACCGAAATAATCTGCAGTAAGTTATTGGAGTTTTTCACTAACGATTAAAAAAAAAATCAGGAGTTAAACAATATATGTTAATTGTTCTGGGAGTTTGTGTTGTTTCGTATTTTGAGTACAGTGTTAGAATAATGTACAAATAATAATATTTTTGGAAAGAGAGATCGGCCCGTAGATATTTGGACATGGTCCAGTCTGCCCCCTTATATTACAAGAAAATATCAGAATATAATTAAATAAACTGAATGTGTGGATCACGTGCCTAATAGTTGCTGTATTAATTGTGCACATTGATTAGATTTAAAACTTTATAAAATGTAATAATTAACCCTTAAAAGTAAACAAGTACTAACAAACCCACACTAAACCAAACTCAAATGTCCTGTAGGTTAAAATGAATGTGGTTTTGTTAATTCCGCTGTTTGTTACGTTGATCCCGGAGGTAGAATGTTCAGTGCTGACTCGTCTCTTCACCCGTACAGAGGTTTACGAAGTGTGTCAAAGCTCTATTGTTTTATGTGGTTTGTGTGTCTTGGCCCATTTTTCCTGTCTCAGTTACATAATTCATATTCACCCTCTCATTAGAGCATAAGGCCTTAAAAGAGCGCTCTCTACAGAGAGATGGAGAGAAAGGCCCCGGCCCCAGCCCCAGCCCCAGCCCCAGCCTCTGCCTCTGCCCCGTCCCTTCATCTGGAGTGTTTTCAGTAGTATTGTGTTCAGCGGCTGGGGAACAGAAAGGAATTTCCTGTCAGGGTAGACAAACGTGCAGCTCAACACTCACCCCTACTCGCTGAAGAAGAATATTCGGCGTGGGCTTGAAGCGCGATCAGTGAGCTAAGAATATCCCAGGTCAGAGATTAATGCACTTCGCCGGTGAACAGTGCAGCATTGATTTGGAGAGGGGCACGAGGTTTGCCTGCTCTGATTACAACGAACCTTTCACCTACAGGATATGGGCGTTAAGAGCTGCCATTAAACGAGCACGAGGTGTTAGGTTGAGCCAAACTGAAAATAGACCGAAATTAAACAATGATACAACGATAAGCAGTGTTTAGAATATATTTTCTACAATGGACTGTACACGATGTGCAGCAGACTTTGTTTGTGCCGTCTGCCGAGGGTCTAATGGGATATTTATGGGGTTCTCTCCAAGGTTTGGTTGTGTGTTATTAAATAAAGAAAGTCATTTATTTCTGCTTCTTGTAAGTTAAAAGCCATGTTTCCTGGAACTGCTATTCTTTTCTGGCACTGCGATGTCATGACTTGCTTCAATCAATCTCAGTACTTGGTCTCACACAGACTTCAAAAACAAAACTGCTTTTCATGATGAGCAGTACTACACAAAACATTACTGTGCCAGGCAGCGCTGCGTTTGGCTGTGATTGACCCACCGTGCCCCCAACGTGTACCCAGGGTGCCCCTAGAACAAAGGCGTGTCGTGTTTATCATGACCTTTATGGATTATTCATGTGTGTTAATGTCTTTTTTGGGATGCTTTATGATAGGTCAGATTAATATTTCATTTCTGTAGCACTTTTTGCAATGGAGCATTGTCTCAAAGCAGCTTTAAATTTTAGATTATCGATCCCAAACTGAGCAGGTCTAGGGCGACAGTGGCGAGGAAAAACTCCCTAAACGTTATACGGAAGAAACCTTGAGAGGACCAAGATCACAGACTTCACTATTGTGCAAAAGGCCTGATGCTTATTCTTTCCACTTAGACATACTACACTAGCACATATTGGCACATACAGAACATATTTAAAGAAAATATAAATAACATATAATTAAGTCTGTAAAACTGTAGACTATAAGATAATAGTAAATATAATAAATAACATAATGTATATAATAACAGCGAGAATATGGGCGAGTATCTGTCAACTCTCTCCTGAAGTTCTGAGCAGATGCCAGGTTCACTACAGGTACTACATTTCCCATAATGCCCATGCATTTACCAAAGCTTGAACGCCTTGTCTGAGACAGTTTTTTTGTTGTTGTTGTTGTTTTTCTCATGCAGTAGCAGCAAGAACGGCTATTCAACAGCCTCGGTGCTGCAATCAAAAAGTCCCTTATGGTCTGTAAGGGTGATGGGCCTTTTCGGCTGCAGCATCGTTGAATAGTCTTCCTTTGAATATTAGATCTGCTCCCACTTTTACAGTTTAAGTCTTTGCCCAATTAGGCTTTTTCCTTGCCGCTGTCGCCCGAGGCTTGCTCAGTTTGGGATTGGATAGATGTTAGAAGATCATAGAAAATTGTAAAGCTGCTTTGAGACTGCTCCATTATAAAAAGCGCTATAGAAATAACTCTGACTTTCGACTTTGAGGCTTAAGACTTTTAACTTTGGCATTTTAATTGTTAATCTTTCTGATGTTTTAATGACTCTTTTTAGTTTTCGGTTATGTCATGCTTACCTTGTGCCATACCTTCAGTATTTCATAATCTCACTCCACCCTTGACAAGTGCTTGATAGTGATTTTGTGGATTCAGTGCAACCCTGCCCTTAACATAAAAGCCGCAGCATTTTTATCAGACACTGAAACACTGAAATCTCGGAGTCGCTGAAAATGCGCCGGCCTACCAGAGCGTTGAAACTTGGCTCGACGCGAAAGCAAATAAAGCAGCGTGAATTAATATGCCGTCTCGAGAGAGAGCGCGAGAAACCGGAGGAAGAAACCAGATACTGCGAAGGAGAGAAATGCACATTTTATAGCAGCAAAGTAAGAGGCTTTCCTGAAAAAAAGAAGGCTAATCCTGCTATAACATACTCCCCCAGGGGTGCCTACATATTAGCAATCACGCAGCGGGCTCCGCGCTATGAGTCCCGGCAGTGTCGGGGAACATCTATCAGTGACAAGCGCCGCGGCACGCCGAAGCCCGAATCCGCTCTAGTTAGGTTTTCCTTTCTCATAAATCACACGCAGACATTAAGTAGCGTCTTGGCAATGCATGCAGGTTAATGTTTTCAAGGTGATTGACAATTCATCATAACAGCGGCCTGTCAGGGAGGCAGTTACTTTTGAAAATGCCTTGTTGTGCCTCTGTTCCGGAGTAGCGGGGCCACCGCGCCGCCTCGCCGTCGCAGATTTCAGGCTCGATGAATGTTGACATTTGAGACAATTTAGCTAAGTGTCTCTCAGGCTGGAAATCGCTCTGGTTCCTTCCTTCGGCGATTGCACACTTAATTTCGTGCTACCGGTCTATCTGTAACAGAGAAAAAGATTTGTTTGGGTGTTTTAATACAGAGCACACGGTGAATACACATGTAGTCGGGTGAAGCAACCGGAATCTGAATTACAAAGGTAAGTTTTTTATTGGTATCTCTCAGGGTGACGATCCTGCTGGATTAAACTAGGTCTGCCTTAAAGAGAGATGTATTATACCACTATTAGGTGGTACTCCTTGTTTCTACACTCATTGTCTAATTGCTCAGTTCCTCTTACCCTATAGAAGCACTTTGTTCATCCCCTTTACTCTGTTCTCTAATGGTCAGGACCTATCAGGTACTATTTGGGTGGTGGATTATTCTCAACACCTCAGGGTCACTACTGGACTGCAAATAGTCAACCAGCCAAAAATATCCAGCTAACAGCTTCCTGTAGGCAGCATCCAGCACTGATGAAGGATTAGAGGATGACTAACACAAACTGTGCAGCGACAGATGAGCTGCTGTCTCTGAATTTACATCTACAAGGTACGAAGCTCCAGCAGCACTGCTGTGTCTGACACACCACCACCACATCAGTGCCACTGCAGCGCTGAGAATGAGCCACCACCCAAATAGTACGTTTACTTTAACTTTAATATTATATAGCACTTTTCAAAACCCAAAGATGCTCACAAGTTTGAGGACAACTACAACTGTGTAGCCTAGTGGTTAAGGTACTGGACTATGGACCAAAAGGTCCAGGGTTCAAATCCCACCTCTGCCAAGCTGCCACTGTTGGGTCCTTGAGTAAGGCCCTTAACCCACAATTGCTTGGATTGTAAGACTGTATCAGTTGTAAGTCGCTCTGCATAAGGGCGTCTGCTTAATGCTGTGAATGTAAATGTAAGCAACAGCATACAAATAGAAAGTAATGGACAACTTCAAGACCAGGCGGGAACAATTTTAGGGTTCAATGGAAGTGTAACGAGAATTATAAGGTTTTGAGATTCTGTTTAAATAAAGAGAGGGAATTGGATTGTTTAATCAGTGGAGATCTAGAAAAGTTTTAGAGGGTTCGTTGGGTAGAAGACTGTCAGACAGATGACAAGGAGCAAGATTGTTAAGATACTCAAGACCTATTCACACGGAGTACCATTTATTTACCCAAGAAACAGATTTTTTAGATGTTTTTTGCCTAAGCATTCTGAAAACTCCCTGTCCGCTTTTGCTTTCTTTAATTTTCCTTCTCTTAATGTGTCAGAGATTTTGCCGTGTCTTTTTCACATCGTCACCTAAAAAAACAAAGAAAAACAAAGACATGAGCTGAGATGAGCACAGGAAACTCTAGTTTGTGTTTTTGTGAGCATGAACAGATTAGAATGCACTTAGATAAGTATTCGGACACTTCCATCCAGTCCCTGTGAGCTTTATCACCATCATTCTCCAGCCTTTCAGTTCTATTCCACCAGATCTGTTCTTTAATATCCATGTTTTTAGAGGCAGCCTGTTGCTCGTCCTATAAGCTCTCAATGAGCTGTTCTGCCCGGCAACCGAGCTCTGATTGGTTAGCCTGATTTTAACGCAGAAATACTCAGCTCGCAGTCCGGCAGTTTCGGACTCGGTGTGAAGGACTGCGTTACTATACGTGTGTTCTTTTTCTAATCTTGGTGAACAAAACTTGACAACAGAGTTCTGGACCATCTGAAGTTGGTTAAGATGGAAAAATTAGGCTTTAACGAGAGAGTTGAATCGAAGTGGTAGCTGAGAGCAGAGTAAAGGGAATGAACAAA
Organism: Ancistrus triradiatus; assembly: GCA_025084515.1. NCBI lineage: Eukaryota > Metazoa > Chordata > Actinopteri > Siluriformes > Loricariidae > Ancistrus > Ancistrus triradiatus. Next base: position 9,429 of record JAJAGP010003530.1, read on the forward strand.
GTATGTAGAGAAACAGATGGACTACAGTCTGTAATTGTAGAACTACAAATTGCTTCTATAGGGTAAGAGGAACTGATCGAATGGACGATGAGTGTAGAAACAAGGAGGAAAATGAACACGGTCTCACACTCATGAGCCCTTGGGTAGAAAGATTTTAAAAAGCAGCGGAGGTCAGTGCAGACTAAGTATAGCAGTGTGTTGATTTATGGCGTTACCACCTTGACATGCGCTATGAGGTATGTCGGTTTCGCAAAGGGACCTCATTATCCGTTTCCCTCTCAAGAGGGTGATGCGTTCAGGTCAGGACCCTTTGCCTACTGGAAGTGGCCAGTTAGTGGGTGGTCATCCTCCACCTGTGCTGTTTCACAGGCACCTGACTCACTAGGACCAGTGTCAGGCCACCCTCCCAAAAAAAACCCAACAAAAAACTAGAGGAAACAATTCGTTCACAACAGGACACACGGCGACGGAGGATAACCTGCCTTCAAAGTTGCTGTCCTGGCCGAACCGAAGATTTTCGGAGGGCTCCACTTCAAAGCCGGCCGAGCAGCTTTCCTGCCATTCTTGTGCTCAGCTTCGAGTTGCTATAAGCAGCCGTGGCATCCTGTCCCCTGCCGTCTCAGGTGGATTGGCTTTGTTTGTCTAGTTGAAAGCAGGGAGGTGTGACGGCCTTCGCTAATTTCAGACCTTGTTGGCAGGCTTGTCCGCGACATGTCGATCACGGCCGAGCGTTCACACCTTCGTCGGGCTGGAGGTTGCGAGATCGGAGGTTACTTTTGCTGGTTTGTGTCTTTTGCCTCGACGCCGGGCGTGTTTTTTTGTTTTTAAGCTAATTACGTAGGATGAGGCGAATGAAGAGCGAGGTGGGGGCAGGATAAGAAGAAAACCGAAACCGGATAGTCAACTTCATTTAGGGGCTCCTAATTGCACCCTACAGGCCTGTGGCAGACGGCAGGGGTCTCTCCACGAGTGGGACGCAGCAGTGCCTTTCTGGCGCGCACACACACACACACACACACACACACACACACACACAGACACACAAACTCCCAGTAAGTGAGTAGCGAGAACATGAAACGGGCCAGAGATTAAACACTTTCTTTACGCTGGTAATTAAGCCATCATCAGGCTGAGGAGCATTTATTATCAGACCCGGGCTCGTCTGCATGGATATGAATTCTGAGCGAGCTCTCCAGATGCGCGCCCGCTCGCACGCGCACACTTGCACACACTCATTTGTCTCGGCGTCGGCATAATGATCTCTTACCCCACAGGAAGGAGAATGTGTCAGCGAGATGACAGTTCTAGCTCATTTATTAGGGCCTTTTATTTCTTAATATCTCTTTATTGGTGGAATGATTGTGCAGGCAGGGCGGTGTGTTATTTAATACAAGCTGATAGCGTTTGTACTCACTGTATGATGACGTCTTATGTTCCCGTCAGGTCTGATTAAATTTGCTGTGTGTATAAATCCAAATGAATAAAAGATGTCCGGAGACAAAACTCGTTATTGTGTGGAAACAGTAGAATAGACACACAGATGAAGGCACAGGTGCTCTGTATGTCAAAAACCTAACGCTGTACAGTTTAACCTCTGTTCACTTTAATGACCGAGGTCTTAACACTTACAACAAATTATAATAGGTCTTGATGCATGCTCAGTAATCCAGGTAAAAAAATCCCAGAAGTTGAATCTGTTCGTCTGGACATAGGTTTTGTGGGAGAAACGTTTCGTCACTCGTCTAAGTGACTTCTTCAGTCTCAGCAGTTGGAAAACTTCCCCAATCTTGTATACAGCACGTTGCATAACGACTGGTACCAGCACCATTGCATAACAATGGGACCGGTGATCAGTTTAATATGCAGATTGACATAGCCATTAACGACAATGGCCACGTGTGCCATTCACACAGGATTGGGGAGGTGTACTCTGAGGCCCCCTCCTCGGTTCCCTTTTTTTTTACAAAAATGGCTTCTTTTACTCCGCGTTCAAACCATCGTTCCTCCCTATCAAGGATCTGCACGTCTTCATCCTTGAAAGAGTGGCCACTGGCCTGTAGGTGGGTGAAAGTCCTGCCCTGATGAGGTAGCTCTTCTATGTTGTGCCATCCCTTTCGCCAGTGGCTGTTTGGTTTCCCTGATGTACAATTCCTGGCAATCCTCCCGGCACTTGACAGCGTACATTACATTACTGTGTTTGTGCTGGGGGACCCGATCCTTGGGGTGGACCAAGGTCTGTCCTTTAACTCTAAACGTTGTACTGCAAATGGCTAGCGTGCGTATTTTACTGCTATAAATATTGTTATACTTTGATGTTTTGTTTGCGTACAGTTAATTCATTTCACCTTGCATTAACTACGCGCATAAATAGTAATAACCTTCTGCCAAGCGGAGACGTGAAATAGAAATGTGCTCTGCTTAACACTATAAGGATGGATGATCCTCTGACTGACCTCCTCTCCCTCAGACATTTACATATTTATATTTAGTAATTTAGCAGACATGCTTATCCAAAGCGACTTACAACTGGTGCAGTTGTGGGTTAAGGGTCTTGCTCAAGGAGCCAACAGTGGTGGGATTTGAACCTTAGACCGTCTGGTCCATAGTCCAGTACCATAACCACTAGGCTAGCACAGTCCAAAGACAAAGCAGAGCTTTTTACAAGATATACAAGGCTCGATCCCAGGTCATTGTGTTGGTGGGCTAGCATATTAGACAGTCGTACCTCCCAAATGTCCTCAACACCAGCTTTAGCTTAGTACGTTTTCAGTTCATGTATTTGACTAGATAAATTAGTTTCATTCTTACATTTATCATCTAAGCCACCCAAGCAGGTCGGGTCCCTTTTTGAGTCTTGGTCCTCTCAAGGTTTCTTCCTTATAACGTTTAGGGAGTTTTTCCTTGCCACTCTCACCCTAGGCTTGCTCAATCCGGGCTTGGGCTTAGATAATAGAAGATAATGAAAAATTTTAAAGCTGTGTCATTGTAAAAAGCACTGTAGAAATAAATCTGATTTGGCTTTAATTTGGGACGAAGCCGTTAAAAACCCTAAAGAAGAAAAAGTTGGGACGGTATGGAAAATGCAACAAGAAGAAAGTGTTCATTCACTTTGATTTTTATTTCATTGCAGACAGTAAACATCAATTCCTGCATTTCAGGCCTGCAACAAAAAACAAACAAACAAAAAATTTAGGGCTAGTACTGAGGTTAAAAAAATAAAAAATAATGGTGTGATTCAAGCAGGTGATGTCAACAGGTGATTATAATCACGATTTGGGTACTGGACTGGCCCCAATAGAGAGTGTGTGGAGAATTTTGTAACGAAGAATGCGACAATGACGACCCCGTACTGTTACACACCTTAAGAAGTGTCTGCAGGAAGAATGGAATAAAGTAACACCTGAAACACTAAATCACTTGGTGTCCTCTGTGCCGTTTGTGGAATGTGTTGCAGGAATGGGATGTTTATTAACAAATGAATTGAAGTAGAGCAGATAATGCACGAACTATCTCAGGTCCATACTGTCTGCAATGAAATAAAAGTCAAACTAAACAGAAACACTGTTTTTCTTTTTTTATCTGCTATTTGCATACTCTTCCAACGTTTTCTGATTTGGGTTTGTACATGAAGGTGACCAGTGCTCACAGTGGCGCGCACTATCTTAGGTAAATCCTTGCACATGCATGCATTTTTTTTATATCCACAAACAATGACTTTTTAATAACAATACCTTGATGGTGCGGAGGCGCGGCATCGATTCTGGCCTCTGGTTATTGCCGGTGTGAGTGCATATTCTCCCTGTAAATATACACTGAAGAATCAAAAGGATCTCGCCTTTGCTTTGTTCTACCCGGGTAGCATTTAAATAATTTATCAGGCTGCAGCTTGAAAAGAGTAAAAATGTTAACGCTCATTCAAATGTAGACGGACATTAGCTTTTATACAGGGGGTCCCAGAGGTCCTGCTTCAGAGGATTAATGTATATCATTTTTCGGAGAAGAAATGGAAATTATTCTGCATATAAGAAATTTTATTTAACAGATTCCGACCAGAGCCAACAACAGGGATTTATTTTTGTAAAGAAAGCGAGATCCACACGGTTGTGCTTTGATAATAATGGTGAAGTTATCTTTTTTTTTTTTCTTTATCTCTTATGATGTTGCACTAAAGCAGATATTGTTATAAAGACCAGTTCTTTGTGGTCTGCCTGATTTAGGAGCGCACCAATACTATAAACAAACAGACCTGCTTAAGGTTCACTTTTTTTTGATAGAGAAGGTCCTGTATATACAGTACAATGCATTCGGAAAGTCTTCATACTCTTTCACTTTTTCACATTTTGTTATGTTGCGGACTTGTGCTAAAATAAAACAAGTCAAGTTGCCCCCTGCATTAAATACCCCACAATGAGAAAGTGAAAACGGAATTTTAGAAATTTTTGCGTATTTATGAGAAAGGAAAAACTGAAATTTCACATGGACGGAAGTATTCAGACACTTGAAATTTTGCTCTAGGGCTTCCCATTTCTCTTGATCATCTTTGAGATGTTTCTACACCTGTGGTAAATTCAGCTGGTTGGACATGACTTGGAAAGACACACCTCTCTATATAAGATCTCACAGCTAACAATGAATATCAGAGCAAAAACCAGGCCATGAGGAGGAAAGAACTGCCTGTAGAGCTCAGAGACCGGATTGTGTGGAGCCACAGATCTGGAGAATTCTACAAAAACATTTCTGCTACACTGAAGTTCCCAAGAGCACAGTGTCCTCCATAATTCTTAAATGGAAGAAGGTTGAAACAAACCAAAACTCTTCCTAGAGCTGGCCGCCCCACTAATCTAAGTAATTAGAGAAAAAGGCCCAAGAACCCAGTGGTCACTCTGACTGAGCTCCAAAGATCCTGTGTGTCGATGGGAGAAACTTCCAGAAGGTCCACCATCACTGCAGCCCTCCACCAATCAGGGCTTTATGGCAGAGCGACCAGACAGAAGCCTCTCCTGAGTAAAAGACATGAAAGCCTGTCTGGAGTTTGCAAAAAAAAAAATCATCTCTCAGACGATTCTGATATAACAAGGTCTGATAGAAAGACTGAACACTCTGCCATACGGATGCATTGAGTGAATATCTTCAAGAAAGTGAAGAATATACTGTAGAACTGTGAAAAGTTTCTGAACTTTGCCAGCATATGTAGGAAGGAAGGCTGGCTTTATAACTAGCTTACATTGTAACTCATGATAGGCTCCTTATCATTAAATGGACATGAGGTACAATTCCCAGCGGAGATTTTGTGAGTTGCAAAGAGTACCACCTCCACTTTTGGTCATGTCCATGTGACCCTGTGTTCTGTCCCTGGCTGGGCGAGCCCACCCTCTGAAAGGCACACATGGCCCATTGTTGAGCCTTATGCGTAATTATACACAGTCACGCCGCAAGGGTGGCAAAAGTAGCAGTTAGTTCAGTAAATTGCATTAGCGGGGTAATTACGTGCTTGTTAGCAGGCTTTGTGGTCACCTGCACTCCACCTGGACCATTGTCACGAGCGGTCTCAGGCAGCTCCTCGCCCTCCCCTTAATCACTTTTAACTTTTCTTCTTATCGCTGTCCACCTGAACTTGGAGCTTACCTTTCCCGGTAATTGCCCCAGCTTTCTAATTACAGAGGATTTTTTTGGGGGGTATGTGGCGGCACAGGACCCGCCAGTCTCGAATCTGTTTCAAACCACCTCCTTTGTGTCAGTGTTATCAATGACTCGCCGGCGCGCTCAGGGAAAGTGTTGACTGAGAGCGAACCTAAACCCCATCGCAATTATTCGCGCCTAGTGGGAGGAGAGGGAAGGGAAAGTGAGAGCTTTGCATTATGAAATATGCTATATGAGTGTAATCTACTGGGTTTTGTGTGTGCTGTGGTGTGTGCCAAGCTCCTAGGTGGGCAATCTCAGAGACAGTAGGGAGGCACGGTGTTATTTCTGGGCATATTTAGCATGGCCTACATGGCTGTTAGCCTCTCAAACTGGAACAGAAGTCATAAGATACCAGTATACTTGTAACTTATTTGGAAAGTCTACCTAAAAGTGACTCTACTCAAAGGATTTCCTTTGAAAAAAAAAAAACGTTAGTGTTGCGTAAGTGACTAGAACTTCTCTGAATTTAATATTACAGAAGGCTTCTTGTTCAATATTTAACTGGAATGCAATTTGATGTGGATTAGGTTTGAATTCTACATTATCCTCTCATAGAAAACTCAATAGTCATGCCGAGTGTTTATATGATTTTATCATTTTTATTATTAAAGCAGATAAAGGCTGCTGTGGTGCATTATCTGTGCTCATTACTGTCATCGGTCTCAGACTGCTCACCAAACGCAAATCCCTTTTACCCTCAGCCTTTCGTTATTTAGCAGACCTTATCTAAATGAGCTGATCGTTTGCTCAAAGGCCCATCAGTGGCAGCTTGGCAACTCGTGACCTTTTATTCAGTACCTGCTCCAAATTAGGAGCTTTTTCCAAACCGTTACAGCATTTAGCAGACATCCTTATCCAGAGCAACATACCAGTGAAGGTTAATGGCCTTGCTCCAGGGCCCAAGCTTGCTAGAGCCTGGATTTGAACCTTCTGGTTCTTAATAGTCAGTATTACTAATGGAAGGCTGCAGTTTCTTATTCACAGGAACTTAGAACTGATCATTAAGAGTTTGGAATTGAACTCACAAGCTTCTGTTTAATAGTTAAGTGCCCAGCTGCGGAAAACATCTCAAGTGAAATTTTTCCTCTTAAGATTGAGCACAAACATTTTAAAGTTAAGTGTGTTGTGGGAAAGAATAAAAAGAGTTAAAAACAGAAAATTTCAGGAGAGCCGGGTTTCTATGCGTTTGCGTCGATATCGATTAAAGGTAGTGTTGTAGTCAAGACCAAGACCGGGAGTGGCCTAGACAGAGACGAGACCAGGACCAGATTAAGATTTTTTTATACAAGAATAAAAAGAAAAAAATGGGGGAAAAAAAATATTAGCTTGTAATTCACTTTATGTCCATTATACATAATATAATATAATATAATAATGAATACATAACATTCTATTTAATCAAAAATCTTCCCTATGGTTTATACTTAAGGAATGTTAAGCAACTGAACACAGATCCTTACCCCGGCCTCATACTAATGTTGTGATCGGGTTTCTTTGCCTTAAAGCTCGTCTCAAATTGCTACTCCCCAGAGCTCGCTCTGCCACTTCATTCTTGCCCCTAGACATGTTCTGACCAGAATGAATACCTCTGGCCCTGCACGGTGGCCCTGTGGTCATCTATTAGGGATAGGAGTGGCAGGGGTGGGAACAGGTTGCAGATGTGACAATTGAGGTCGAGGATGTTAAACAGGCCACTGGTCAACATGAACCATGAAGCTTCTGCCCACACTGGCCTTACATGACCTCTGGGTCATGGGTCCGTCCATCCCACAGTGTGTGACCTAGAGAATTCTAGAGAACTGTTTTTTGTAGTATGTTTATATTTTCAACAATTAGCATACACCCTTATCCAGAGTGACTGAATACTTATGGTCTTACAACAAACAATCCAAGCATTTAGGGATTCAAGGGCCCAGCTGTAGCAGAGGTTTGATTTGAACCCTCAACCTTAGCGTCAATTGTCCAATACTTTTACCACTGCACCATCCAGGTCCTGGGTTGATTACATCCCAGTGAAAGGGGCAGGTTGGCATGTAACAATCTAATGTAAGTGCTACCTATGACATTTTAAATCATTATTTATTGATGTTCCCACAGAAGTGCCATTATTAGGTCCAGTTGCCCCAGTAAAACTTTGCTGTTCCCAGTTAAAATTTTCTTAAATCAGCATCTCTACCTGTATGGCATTTTTGGGTTTGTTTATTTCTTTATTTAACGTCACATCAGCTGTTCAGCAGCTGTTCATGACAGGACAAGCACAAGCACCTCCTAGACCATGATGGGACCCTAGTCCCATTACCCCTAAAAATAAAAATACAGTGGAACCTCAGAATTCGAATGGCTCTTCATTCAAAAAAATTTTTTTGCCCCAATTTCGAACAAAAATTCTGACATCAAACATGGGCACCCTAAACAAAACACTCGATGGTGTGATCTTCCAAAGATGATGCACATCATACAGACCAGTCAGTGGCAATAATGCACCAGTACCATGTACTAATCACCATAAAACCCAACATAAGAAACAGGACCAGGGTGCAATCATAGGCATATTATGTATATTATATTAAATAGTTTAATTTCTTATATTATTATATGATGTACAGTGGTGTGAAAAAGTGTTTGCCCCCTTCCTGATTACCTTTTTTTTTTTTTTTTTTGCATGTTTGTCACACTTACGTGTTTGGGAACATCAAACCAATTTAAATATTAGTCAAAGACAACGCAAATAAACACAAAATGCAGTTTTTAAATGAAGGTGTTTATTATTAAGGGAGGAAAAAAAAAAAAAACCTACATGGCCTTGTGTGAAAAAGTGATTATTGCCACACCTGTTCTCAATCAGGACATCATTTAAATAGGACCTGCCTGACAAAGTGAAGGACATCAAAAGATCCTTAAAAGCTACACATCATGCCGAGATCCAAAGAAACTCAGGAACAATTGAGAAAGAAAGTAATTGGGATCTATCAGTCTGGAAAAGGTTATAAAGTCATTTCTAAAGCTTTGGGACTCCAGCGAACCACAGTGAGAGCCATTATCCACAAATGGAGAAGACATGGAACAGTGGTGAACCTTCCCAGGAGTGGCCGGCCGACCAACATTACCCCAAGAGCTCAGCGACAACTCATCCAAGAGGTCACAAAAGACCCCACAACAACATCCAAAGAACTGCAGGCCTCACTTGCCTCAGTTAAGGTCAGTGTTCATGCCTCCACCATAAGAAAGAGACCGGGCAAAAATGGCCTGCATGGCAGAGTTCCAAGATGAAAGCCACTGCTGAGCAAAAAGAACATTAAAGCTCGTCTCAATTTTTCCAGATACATCTTGATGATCCACAAGACTTTTGGGAAAACATTCTGTGGACTGACGAGACAAAAGCTGAACTCTTTGGAAGGTGTGTGTCCCATTACATCTGGTGTAAAAGTAACACAGCATTTCAGAAAAGGAACATTATAGCAGCAGTAACATATGGGGGTGGTAGTGTGATGGTCTGGGGCTGTTCTGCTGCTTCAGGACCTGGAAGACTTGCTGTGATAAATGGAACTATGAATTCTGCTGTCTACCAAAAAATCCTGAAGGAGAATGTCCGGCCATCTGCCACATAGGTTTGGATTTTTTTCTCCCTTAATAATAAATGCTTTCATTTAAAAACTGCATTTTGTGTTTACTTGTGTTGTCTTTGACTAATATTAGGCATGAAAAACAATCATTTGGGTGTCAGGAATTAACCCTATTTATATTACTTCTTATGGGAAAATATGATTCTGACTTCTGACAAATTGGAGTTCGAACGACCTTCTGGAACCGATTAAAGGGAGTTTTTCCTTGCCACTGTCGCCCTAGGCTTGCTCAATTTGGGAATGGATGTAGTTATTAGGAGATAATCTAAACTTGTAAAGTTGCTTTGAGACAATGCTCCATTGTAAAAAGCGCTATATAAATAGATCTGACTTGACTTGACTTAGTCGAATTCCGAGGTTCCACTGTGTTTCTTAATGGAAATTTATCTCTGATAAGCTGAACAAAAAGTTAAAACCATATAGTTTAATAAGTATATAGATTAAATATAATATTTTAAGAAAGAAAATACAGCAGTCTCCCTTTCCTCGCAAAAAGTATGATCCCCTTTCCACTTCTGTGCTTTAGGCAGGGTCGCCTCTCTTTGATCTTCACTTTTTTTTTAATAGATTTTTTAATATATAGTTTATCCCTCATTGTCTTTAATTTTATCACAACTTCATTTGTAATATTTTTTTAAACCAAGTGATGGATTTGTGGCTCTCAGCGTTAAAGGACGTTTCCTGAGATTTGTAGGTGTCTTTCCTGCCGCAGTCTTTCCCCTACACAAAAAGTCACATGTTCTTCCTTCACAAGTGTGGGAATGATGGCCACAATGATGTTAAAATCTACATTATTTGTACAAAATTAGGGACAAGTCTCATTGGGTGCTCAGAATCCCTAAATCTTAGATCCTCGGACCACCCCTGGTCCTTGAGCAAGGCCCTTATCTTTTTTAGTATATTCTTTATAATATTTCTTTTTAATCAGACTTTAATTAACTTGCTTAATTCTTACATTTATCATCTAAGGAGGTCGGTCCGTTTTTTGAGTCTTGGGCCATTCAAGGTTTCTTCCTTAAAATGTTTAGGGATGCTTGCCCAGTTTGGGATTTAGATATTAGAAGATCATCTAAATTTGTAAAGCTGCTTGGAGACGATGCTCCATTGTAAAGAGCGCTATAGAAATAAATCTGACTTAAGTGCTCAGGTTAGTAAATGTAATGCCTGTTTCTTTGTATATTTGCAAGCAAGATAATGTAAATGTAGTTATCTCTCAGAATAACAACTGACTATACTAAGCTTTATTATGTTACATATTGTAGTGTTTTCTAGCACGGCATGTGTTATTACTCGGCGCTGCTTGTGCGCGTCACTTTAGTCACACAATGGAGAGCTGAAGATCATTCGGCCTGTTTTTGCAGCTGCCTCGGTCTTCCTGCTTGGCGGTTCTAAATCTGTACAGTCATTTCACCTACTTATAGTTTTTAAAGAGCTTTTTGGGAGGTACAGTCTGTCTTTGGGTCCTCACCCCTTTGAGGGTCGTGGTGGATTCAGGTGCATAATGGCCCTTTCCAAGGTCGTGACCACACATGACCCAGGTTCAGGAGGAGGGGTCTGCGCTTCCTAAGGACAGCGAAAGGGAAACGTGCACTTCCCAGACTTCCCAGTGCCCCCCAAAACCCCGTGATTGATGGTTCCCCGGTGTGGTCTTTCCCTGATTGGCTTTATGACGGTACTTCCACCTTCGCTTCTCCTAATTGTGGCGGAGGCTCCCGGATGCTAAATATAACCCGCGCTGCGGTGAAAGAGATGATGCAATATTCATGAATGATGGGCTGGGTAAATGTTCAGCACGCAAAAGGTCATGAGGTCCATCTAATTAAGACATGGGCTAGGATCCATCTCCTTCCTCACGTTGGAGGAGTGTGTGAGTTATGGCAGAGAGATCATGACTTAATACACACACAGGACACACGCAGAAACACACACACACACACACTCAAATGGAGCTATCCATGGATCACTTACCTCTGCTTGCCGCCTGCTGGCTGGCCCCCTCCTGAGCTCCTGTGTGTGTGTGTGTGTGTGTGTGTGTGTGCGCGTGCGCGCGCTATTGTCACACCTTCAGTAGGCCATACAGGTTCTCAGCTGCAGTAGCAGAGTGTGATTAGCATCTCCACCGGCCTCCTGTGCTCAGGTAGCAGTCGCCCCTGCGCCGCTGCTGTGTGAAGACATCAGTGTTCTGGCGCTGGTTCAGAATCACTCTGGACTTCTCCTGCCTTCTCTCCCCCTGAGGATTCCCACAATGCAGCACCAACACTACCCTTCAGCCCACCCTTACTTATAACTACGAGACTCAAACCAGGTCTCTGGAGCAGTGAGACACCGACACTCTGAGCTGCTGTGCTACACGCTTACATTTTAATTACATGTGCTTTTATTTTTGGCCAGAAATTTGGTAAGAATTGTTTTTACCCTCAGAGAGATCGAGTTGCCTGAGTTCATTATTAGCAATAAGATGGTAAATAACAGAGCTGGGCAGTTGAAGGTTATGGGTCTTGCTCCAGGGCTCAAGTGGCAGCTTGGAAAAAACAAGATTTGAATATGACCTAAAGCATGATCAGTCCTAAGAGTAGATAAAGAGAACCCAGTTAAACAAATGAGACAAATATTATACTTGGTCATTTATTTATTGAGAAAAATGATCCAATATTACATATTAGTGAGTGGCAAAAGTATGTGAGCCTCTGCTTTCAGTATCTGCTATGACCCCCCTGTGCAGCAATAACTGCAGCTAAACGGTTCCTGTAGCTGTTGATCAGTCCTGCACACCGGCTTGGAGGAATTTTAGCCCATTCCTCTGTACAGAACAGCTTCAGCTCTGGGATGTTGGTGGGTTTCCTCACATTAGCTGCTCGCTTCAGCTCCTTCCACAACATCTCCATTGGATTAAGGTCAGGACTTTGTCTAGGCCATTCCAAAACATGAACTTTATTCTTCTGTAACCATTCTTTGGTAGAACGGCTTGTGTGCTTAGGGTCGTTGTCTTGCTTGCATGACCCACCTTCTCTTGAGATTCAGTTCATGGACAGATGTCCTGACATTTCCCTTTAGAATTCTCTGATATCATTCAGAATTCATTGTTCCATCAATGATGGCAAGCCGTCCTGCCCAGATGCAGAAAAACAGGCCCAAACCATGATACTACCACCACCATGTTTCACAGATGGGATAAGGTTCTTATGCTGGAATGCAGGGTTTTCCTTTCTCCAAACATAACGCTTTTCTTTTAAACCCAAAAGTTCTACTTTGGTCTCATCCGTCCACAAAACATTCTTCCAATGGCCTTCCGGCTCGTCCACGTGATCTTTAGCAAACTGCAGACGAGCAGCAATGTTCTTTTTGGAGAGCAGTGGGCTTTCTCCTTGCAGCCCTGCCATGCACACCATTGTTGTTCAGTGTTCTTCTGATGGTGGACTCATGAACATTAACAGTAGCCAATGTGAGAGAGGCCTTCAGTTGCTTAGAAGTTACCCTGGAGTCCTTTGTGACCTCGCCAACTATTACACGCCTTGCTCTTGGAGTGATCTTTGTTGGTCGGCCACTCCTGGGGAGGGTAACAATGGTCTTGAATTTTCTCCATTTGTACACAATCTGTCTGACTGTTGACTGGTGGAGTCCAAACTCTTTAGAGATGGTTTTGTAACCTTTTCCAGCCTGATGAGCATCAACAACTCTTTTTCTGAGCTCCTCAGAAATCTCCTTTGTTCGTGCCATGATACACTTCCACAAACATGTGTTGTGAAGAGCAGACTTTTATAGATCCCTGTTCTTTAAATAAAACAGGGTGCCCACTCACACCTGGTTGGCATCCCATTGATTGAAACACCTGACTCTAATTTCACCTTAAATCAACTCCTAATCCTAGAGGGTCACATACTTTTGCCAATCACTAATATGTAACATTGGATCATTTTCCTCAATAAATAAATGACCAAGTATAATATGTTGTCTCATTTGTGTAACTGGGTTCTCTTTATCTACTTTTAGCACTTGTGTGAAAGTCTGATGATGTTTTAGGTCATATTTATGCAAAAACATAGAAAATTCAAAAGGGTTCACAAGCCACCACTGTAGGTCATTGTGGTGCAGTAAAGCATTTGCAAGTAATCCTGTATGGAAAAGATGCAAACACTCACTCTATACAAAGGTATGCACTGTTTAACACCTGCATTACTTTCTGTGAAACAGGACGTTGACCAGACATTAGCATAGCCACATATTATTTTTATGCTACTGTAATGTAAATATAAAGGGTATTTTTTAGTTTACTTTAATTTAGCTGATTTGCACAGTTTATAATATACAGTGCAGGGAGAGGCAAAAACAACGTCAGTATAAAATATCACAATGTTAAAGAAACACAAAATATCATACAAAACATGATATCAACAACAAAACTTCAAATAACCTACATCATATCAACATTACACCTAAAGCCAAAGCAATGAATGTTTCAACATATGTGGGTCTTCATTCACGTTCTAGTCTGCTTGATCCGGGACAGGGTCGTGGGCGGGCCAGTGCCTAACCGGGAGCATAGGGTGCAAGGCAGGAACAACCCTAGATGGGGCACCAGTTCTTCCGTAGGGGTGTCACACTCACGCTTGTCCTCTACAAGTGAGAAACTTAGGCGGGCGAAAATCTGAAAACTGTGTGCGAATGATACGTGAAAGCGTCAGAGATTCGCAGCATAGACTGCTGAGTGAGGTGTCCACGGCTGCAACATCTGGAAATAAAAGACAGATTTTTATTTCCTATTCTAAGACGTTGGATGTTAAAGCAAAGAGACGTTGTTTGGATGGTCGTTAGACTGCGCTTCACTGCACTGACATCATATCTCAGTTGTTAAATCTCTGTACATAAACTGTGCTGCTTGTTTTGGTCTGGTTTCATGTCTCTGAGTAAATGAGTGCATGTTCTGTATGACACAGTTGATAAGGGAGCAGGAGGCCAGATAAACTAAACAATAATCAGCTTTGAATTCAAGCCTTATAAACTGTTAATAATACTGAATATCCATGTCAATCTGAATAATAATAGTAGTAATAATAATAATAATAATAATAATAATAATACAAACAAATCAAGCAGCAGTCATACTGTATTGTTCCTGAAGAAAATATTTTGAAGCTTGACCTTCTGGATGTCAGAATGTTTTAGTTATCAGCATGGAATCAAGAGGAGAGAAAATCATTAAAAATATGTTCACCTTCTACTACTCAGGCATTTTTTCACAGTACTGAGCCAAACAACGACCCACAATCCAAATCTTTGCATTTTCAGCTCACATACTCTCCATTCTGGCAATTTTATGAACGATACCTGATCAGACATCTTTTTAAATGGTCTGTATGGGTAAAAAATGTGGATTTAAAAAAGGGCAAAAGGCATGTAGATATCAAATCTCACTTAAATCTTACATATGAAATGATGACTGAGTAGCACAGGTTCTCCTGATAAACAAAACAACATGTATTTTGTGATTGTGTCATGCAGATGCTTTGTCCCATCACTAAAACAGACAGAACGTTGACTTGGGGCTCAGTTCATGATCAGGGATCCTCATATTTACATTCAGCTCTTCCTGACATTTCCTTAAATACGATCACAGATCTATAACAGTATCTCGAATAATTCTGTTTTCACACCTCACGACTCGCACTGAACATCAGGAACCAGCAGCAGTTCTGGTGCATTATTCTCACGATCGCACGGTTCTATTCCGGGACCCGAGACTGTGTGAGGAACCCAGGGAGGACATGGGGAATGACTTCAAAATGTGGAGGTTAACAAAATGAGTTGCTGTGTTTACCAAAGCCTTACATGTTTACCTACACTATGTCAGAGCACGAGTTTCACCCCTGCTGGCCTGCGCTCACATTGCGCTTGCATATTCTGGGTACAGTCGCGCTTCCGTCATCATGATGCTACTCTTTGTGGTGGACAAAGGCGCTTGTGCTGCTTCCTGACCTACATTGAGGCTTTTTTGGAGTTGTTTTGGGCATTTATACATTTATTGATTATGCAACACAAAGATTTCTGGCTTCTCGTGCTTCACGTACAATAAGACGGAGATGGAGGGTAGGCTACCGTATTGTCCCCGATTCCAGCAAAGGAATTAGCTTCCAGATTGTGGTATGAATCAAAGTATAAAAGTGAAGAGAAGCCTGCTCCGGACTTGATTCATGAAATGAAGTCGTACGGTCTGTGGGAGGGGGCACAGCACATCACTGAATGCCCAGCGTTAATAATATGGGGCCCAATTAACATTTGAGAACAACAGGAATGTAAAACAATAGATCCAGGAAGCTTCCAGCACCTGCATGGCTGCAAATCCCTGTAGCGTCTGGCTGTCATAAGTAAGCAGAGTCCATGGGCCAGATTTATGTGCTTCCATAAAGATTAGCAATTACATGGTCGAAAACTATAATAGAGATTTAATTCACTAACGTTTTCCAGTGTTTGTTCATTCATAAGAAAAAGCTGGAATAGAATAACTTTACTAAAGGCATTGGCTACTAAAACATGATGATAGCTGAATGATGAAATTACTAGAAAAAGTCACAGTAACTTTAGAAATGTATTTTCTACAAACTAAATAAATAAATAAATAAATAATAATAATAATAATAATAATAATTGTGATTATAAATTTTTTGTTTTATAGCACCTTTAGATAAGCCCTTTCTAAATAAAGTAAAACATTTATTAATACTGATTAAAAATAATGATATATAATAAATAATTATAAATATAATTATGTAATAAATAAGAATACTTATATTCCATATTGGACAATATAATAATAATAATAATAATAATATAAAAAATGATAATAATGATAAAAATAATAATATATAAGAAATAATAATACTAATATAATAAAAATAATAGCAACAATAATAATGTAATTGTAATGTAATTGTAATTAATTAATTTTTTTGTCTTATAGCACCTTTAGATAAGCCCTTTCTAAATAACGTAAAAAATGTATTAATACTGATTAAAAATAACAATATTTAATAAATAATGATAAATATAATTATGTAATAAGTAAGAATACTTATATACAATAGACAACTAATAATAATAATAATAATAATAATAATAATAATAAATAACTATAAATATTAATAATAATAATAATTATTATTATTATTATTATTATAGCAACAATAATATAGTGATGATTAATTTTTTATCTTATAGCACATAGATAAACTCTTTCTACAAAAAGTAATTCATGTAATAATGCTGATAAAGTAATATGTAATTAATAATATAATATAAAGTAATAATTATAATAATAATAATAATAAAGTAAATAATGTAATAATACTGATTAATAATAATAATAACAACAACAACAATAATAATAATAATGATGATAATAATAATAATTATAATAATAATAATAATAATAATAATAATATTGAGGGCCATCCTCAATGCAGCCATGCAGTGTTTAGCGCAGTGGCCTCACAGACCCAGTGTCCCTGGTTCGATCCTGACCCCGGACCCCGCCTGTGTGGAGTCTGCATGTCCTCCTCTTGGGTTTACTCTGGGTGTGTTAGGTTAATTGGTGTTTCTAAAGTGCCCTTAGTGTGTGGCTGAGCGTTTGTGTGTGGGTGTGTGTGCCCTTCAATGGACTGGCGCCTTGTCTAGGGTTGTTCCTGACTTGTGCCCTGTGCTGCCGGCTAGTCACCGGCATTCTTGCGACCCTGAACAGATTTAAGCAGATAATGAATGAATGAATGAATAATCTTATTATCAAAAATAAATAGTAAAACCTTCACCAGCTCCAGCAGACTGTTGGAATCCACTCTGTGAGCTCGGAGCTCACTGCTGGGAGTCGCTCCATGTAGTCGGGCATGAGAGCATAACTGAACAGTCAAACAAACGGGGTGTCCTGCTCAGCTGTCCAACCCGTTATGTGCCGCCTCAAATTAGTCCTGCTTTGCGAATCTTGAAGCCGGCTGCGTGGTAGGTGGTTCGATGTTGCTGTTGTCGTTCAAAGCGTTTTGGTAAATTCCATGTTTTTAAAGCCATTCACGTCTAGACGATTCTCTCCAGAGAAAGCCATCAAAATCTGGCTGTTGTTATTCGGTGTCTGTCATTAGCTACAGCTTAACGTAAGCAACAACTTTAGGTTGGACTGCAGGTCGGTTCAAGAGCATGACCTTCATGATTCAGCTTCGTGTTGAGATAGGGGTCGCGTTAAAACGAATATGCTTTATAGCTTGCCCTTCTACAGCTCTGGTGCAGCTCTGAACAGTGTAAGCCCTAACATGTCCTGCACACCACAGCTACGTTCATTAACAAGCAAGAATGACTGGCGAGCTTCACACAGGTGAGTCCAGGGGAGGAGTTTCTGAGCACAGAGAGTGCTGGACCGTGTTTATTGTGCGGCAGGTGGTTAGTGCGCCCCCTGGAGATGGCATAGCTTCCGAGCTTGTTGCATTACTGAGCTTGAAATTGCCTATAGTTGTGCAGCTCTCATGCTGTTTTTCCGTCTAGTTCACACATCTGACGGAACCATTTCCTCGATCACACTCTTTTTAGCTTTGCCACATTCTTCGGTGTCGGTATTAACAGCGTACTCCACCTGTCGTAGGCGAGGTGTACCGTGTTGAGAAGAAAAAAAAGTGTCTACAAAGAGTGCCGAGTGGCCACATGGTGCAGCTGGATGGTACCTTCACACCTCCTGTGAATCCAAGAACGTGAAAAGGAAAGAAATCTGCAGCGGTGCCCCGGGCGTGGGCTTATTGGCGCTGGTGGGCATGTAGAGGAGCGTTCAAAGTGGAGCTATCTCCATATGGTCGAGCAGATAATGCTTTATCTGCCATCTTTCCCCAGTCGCTCTTCTTCTCTCTTGCCCGTGGCTACGTTTCTATCTCTGCATCAATTAGCACATGATTAATAGAACAAGCAAGCAGTTTAGAGGTAATGGCAGACAATTAACATCTCATTTCAACATAAAGGCCCGCGCTAAATACCCTAACCATTGCTGTTCTCGGCCTGAAATTGAAATAAGTGTTTGTGTCCTCATTCTTATGCCATCCAATGTGAAGCGGGCCCACTTTGTATGCCACAACATCATTAATCTAATTAGAGCAAGCTGCAAATGAAGCGGCGTCTCTCCAAAGAGGATGACTGAGGCGCTGCCACGGCGCCCTGCCACAGCGCTCGCACTTAAAACTCGAAAATTAACAGCGCCGAGCGCAGGCAGACCATACTTGTTGCTGCTTTTTTTCTCACCCTCACCCCTGTCTCTGTCTCTCTCTCTCTAATTATGAGCGTGTTGCAAGCACAACTGCGCACGCCGGTAAATAAAGCCGTAGCCGTGCTGTCAGGTTTGTGTGAGGGGGGAAAAAAAAGAAGTGTTCCTCGGATTAAATGATGGCTTCTGATTGACGGCTACCTTGAGACTGCGCTGATGGAGTTGTCAAGCCCGAGTACGAACAGGCTGCCACCACGCCGCCTGCAGATGCACTGTGCGCTGGTGCATTACGCGAGCACACGTGCGCAGTCCCGTCTCACATGTGGAAACACATGTGCGTTTTGCAAATGCTGCTTTGAATGTCAGCGGTGCATATGTCTGAGATAAGTGTTAAAAGGGAGCATAAGTTGGGAAAGAGCTTTAAATCTAGAGTAGCGAGACAGTAACCCGAGTCACAGCGGGACGGCATCTGAGAGCGAGGATGATGTTACCGTAGACGGGCTGGATTCGTCTATTGCATACCAGTTAATTATTGTATATCCAACTCAAAGGCTATTGCTGTAGCACTTTTACATTGGAGCATTGTCTCCAAGCAGCTTCACAATTTATTATCGAAGTCTAACCCCAAATATCTATCAAATCAGAACAAACACCAGCAGAACCAAAAACATGCCAACATATCGGAACAAACACCACCGGAACCAAAAACACGCCAACAAATCACAACACACCACCGAAACTAAAAACACGCCAACAAATCACAACACACCACCGAAACCAAAAACACGCCAACATATCACAACACACACCACCGGAACCAAAACACGCCAACAAATCACAACACACCACCGAAACTAAAAACACGCCAACAAATCACACACACCACCGAAACCAAAACAAAACACGCCAACAAATCACAACACACCACCGAAACTAAAAACACGCCAACAAATCACAAACACAGCCACCGAAACCAAAAAAACACGCCAACAAATCACAACACACACCACCCCGAAACGAAAAAACACGCCAACATATCACAACAAACACCCCACCGGAACAAACAACACGCCAACAAATCACAACACACCACCGGAACCAAAAACACGCCAACAAATCACACACACACCCACCGAAACCCAAAAACAGCCGCCCAACATATCACAACACACACACCACCGAAAAACCCAAAACACCGCCAACAAATCACAAACACCACCCGGAACCGGAAAAAACACGCCAACAAATCACAACACACACCACCACAAAACCAAAAAAACACACCGACAAACACAAACACACACCGCCGCCGAAAACCAAAAGCACACCGACAGATCACAACACACAACCGCCGAAACCAAAAACACACCAACAGATCACAACCCACACAACCCCGACCGCCGAAACCAAAAACACACCGACAAATCACAACAACACACCCCGCCGAAACCAAAAACACACCGACAAATCACAACACACACCGCCGAAACCAAAAACAACACGCCGACAAATCACAACACACACCGCCGAAAACCAAAAACACACAACCAACAGATCACAACCCACACCGCCGAAACCAAAAACACGCCGACAGATCACAACCCACACCGCCGAAACCAAAAACACGCCGACAGATCACAACACACACACCACCGAAACCAAAAACACAACGACAGATCACAACACACACCGCCGAAACCAAAACCACACCAACAGATCACAACACACACCCACCGAAACCAAAAACACACCAACAGATCACAACAACACACACCACCGAAACCAAAAACACAACCACAACAGATCACAACCCACACCGCCGAAACCAAAAACACGCCGACAGATCACAACACACACCACCGAAACCAAAAACACACCAACAAATCACAACACACGCACGCCACCGAAACCAAAAACACACCAACAGATCACAACAACCCACACCGCCGAAACCAAACAAAACACGCCGACAGATCACAACACACACCACCGAAACCAAAAACACACCAACAAATCACACACACACGCCACCACAACCAAAACAAAAACACACCGACAGATCACAACACACACCACCCGAAACCAAAAACACACCAACAGAATCACAACCCACACCGCCGAAACCCAAAACACACGCCGACAGATCACAACACACAACCACCGAAACCAAAAAACACACCAACAAATCACAACACACACCACACGAAACCAAAAACACACCGACAGATCACAACACACACCGCCGAACCCAAAAACACACACAACAGATCACAACCACACACCGCCGAAACCAAAAACACAAACACGCCGACAGATCACACAACACACACCGCCGAAACCAAAAAAAAACACCGAAACCAAAAACACACCAACAGATCACAACACACACCACCGCCGAAACCAAAAACACACCGACAGATCACAACACACACACCGCCGAAACCAAAAACAACGCCGACAGATCACAACACACACCGCCGGAAACCAAAAACACGCCGACAGATCACAACACACCGCCCCCCCGAAAACAAAAACCACCGAAACCAAAAACACACCAACAGATCACAACACACACCCGCCGAAACCAAAAACACACCAACAGATCACAACAAACACCGCCGAAACCAAAACACACCAACAAATCACAAACACACACCACCGAAACCAAAAACACACCAACAAATCACATCACAACACACACCACCGAAACCAAAAACACACCAACAAATCACAACACACGCCACCGAAACCAAAAACACACTGACAAATCACAACACACACCACCGAAACCAAAAACACATCAACAGATCACAACACACGCTAACAAATCAGACAACACGCCCCCAAAACAAAAACATGCCAACAAATCACAACACACTAAAACCAAAAAGTACAGTACAGCAAATGTGTGGAAAACGGGTCACCACGCAGATATTAATGGTTGGAAGAAAGGAGTGATTGCATTTGGACGTGCCAAAGGCTGCAGTATGAAGGAAGTAGCTGAATTTGCAGGTGTCATAGCGTAGGCTCATATGGCTCTACCAGCAGTGGCCAAACTTCTCAGCAGAGTTCATGGAGGTATTACACGCTGTTAGCTGTGTTTGAGTCACAGGTGACTAACCTTTCGTTCGGTGAGTATATCTGTACATGATGATGGCAGGGACGTATCGTCAGACTAAAGGTTAAACTCCACAGCACCGCATTCTCACGTCGCATAACCTTCTCAAAGGATTTTGATCCGAGTCTGAAGCCGCGCTCATTTCAGCAGAATATGCAAATCAGGCTGACTGGCAATGCAGGAGACACCCGAGGGCTAATGACTCAGTGAAAATCTCTCACCTTCATGCCTGTGGGCTCATACAAATGAGAGAATGAGACAGAAATAACCCGGGAAGCGAAGGGAAGCGGAGCGGGAGAGAAGGTGAATGGCTCTGTTTAGATGTAATGTATTCCCATGTGGTCTTTACCTAGCCTGTCATGTGCAGCAGTGAATTATGGAGAGCGTCTCAGCGGTCTTCTTCCCTTGATCATCCGCGCTAGGGTCAAAGTGCATGGCAGGCCAAGAGTGACCACCCTCATGCCACATTTGGTCGCCGGATTTCTCCCCCAACCCTGCTCCCCTCCCCTCTTTTTCTCTTTCATTCTCTCTTCCCTCCTCTGAAGTAGCACCGGTTTTCATCTCTCGAAACAAAAGCGAACTGTTTTGCTCGGAGCCAGATCAAGGGCCTGCCTTTTCCTCCAGGAGAGGTGGAAAAACAAACATGGTGCACGGCGATACCTTCTGTCACTTCCAGGCTTCACATCTGCAGCGCCGCCACTCAGCCGCTGAAGAGCCTGCGCCGTCGCCGCGCCGCACCCCTTCCCCCTCCTCAGACCCACTTTCCAAAGCAGTGCTCTCCCCTGGGAAAGGCCTGTTTATCAGCTAGCCTGCCAACCACATGATGGAACCCCCAAGGAGCATCAAACAGCACATGCCCATGCGGTGGTGCTGCAGGTCAGGCCCTGCTCTGAGGTACATACTCTCAGCTGTGGACACATACATGCATGCACATGCCTAGATCACAGCCTCGGTTCTGCTGCTACCTTTAAGATAGTTGGCCAAATTGGATGCTTCAGAAGATGGAGGCCTTCAGAGAGAATCTTTGATATCAGCAGACATGAAGTGCCGCAATATGTGGAGTGAAACGACCATGATGGCAACAGAATGATGGATTTACATTGTTTAGGAGATTCACGTAACCAGAAATGAGCAGCTGAAGGTTAAAAGTCTTGCTCAAGGGCCCAACTGGAGCAATTGTGGAACCGGTTTGCCCTTCCATCCTTCCAAAACTCTAAAGCATTAACCACTGAATCAGTAAAGAGAACAAAATTAAATCTGTTGTGTTACCATTTAGCAGCTCTGGTGACTTGGTATTAGTATTGTAGTACTCGAGTCCGGTCTCAAGACCATAAACGAGTCTCGGTTTGGTCTCAACCTCATTTGGACTTGGCCTTGTCTCAGACTTTACTGATGCCTGTATGTCTTTTCTGCACTGATTTCAGAGTATTTAGTAGATCCAGGTTTTAACAGTTGAATTTCAGGGCTTTGGGCCCAACACTGGCAGTTTGGCAAAGCCCTAAAAGTCAAATTTCAAAATCAAATGTATTACTGTAGCACTTTCTACAGTAGAGCATTGACTCAAGACAGCTTTACAGCTATCTAGGCCCACAGATCTAACTGAGCAGTCTACAGTGACAGTGGCAAAGAAAAACTCCCTAAATGTTCCAAGGACCAAGACTCAAAACGGGACTCAGCCTCCTTGGGTAGCCTAGATCTTATATGTGGGAAATAAACTAAACTACCTAAATAATTAATTTATAATAATAGTTTAAATACACAGAGGCTAACTAGAAAAAATCAAATAAAGAAAAACAAAATAAAAAAATATATAGACTATAATAAATTAAAGTGAGAATACCATATAAAAGTATAGAATATAATACAATGGTATGTACAGTCAACAAACAGTGATGACCTTCCGGTTAAGATACTGGAATATGAGGTACTGGGTTCAAATCCCACCTCTGCTAAGCTGTCACTGTTGGGATCTTGAGCAAAACCCTTAACCCACAGCTGCTTGCACTGTAAGACTGTATCAGGTGTAAGTCGCTCTGGATAAGTGCTAAATGACTGTAACATAAACTAAGGAATCTAATAAATAGAGAATATGAGTACGTCTCTTCAGGTTAGTCCAGTGAACATTTAGTGACTTTTAGTGACATTTAGTGTGTCCCCAGCAGGTTTTAGTCATCAGGAGGAGGGGAGGAGGTGCTAGGGTCCGAGGCCCTGTGGTACGAGGGCTGGAACAGCCCATGATTAGAACTTTGTGATTAGTCATCCGGAGCTTCATGTCTTGTTAAATGAACACATATGAACACAACATATTGCAAATTCTCTACGTCAAAGGACCATACTTTGAACATTTTACAAACAGCTTTTCATGCTCTCTGCTAATGAGTCGATATCACCATCTGGGCATGTCTAAGATGCCAACAATCTAAAACCATACCTTTCTATTGGAAATATTGAAATCTCTAATGTACTAAGTAATTGTTGTTTAGGCAGAAGCTATTACTTTTAGCATATGGGTCTGTTAAAGTGATATACAGATGCACGTAATACCACTTATGTTTGGAAATGTATACTTATTTCACTGGTCTGGTCTTCTCTGGTGATGTTTTTGGATTTGGGCGTCTACAGGACTAAATGTAGCCTTATCCAGAGCAACTTACAAACAATACAGGTACCTACAAGGTACTGTCCAAGCAATTGTGGGTTAAAGACCTTGTTTAAGAGGCCAGCAGTGGGTCATAGTCCAGTACCTTAACCACTCTGTCCAACACAGCACACAGCTTCCCAGCAGGATGCAAATGGATGTTGTGGAATCTATAAAATTTGAACGCCTCCTCATTCAAACGCTTTGGCCATCGAACAGTCCATTTTAATTTCTTTTTGCCCTTCAAATTCAAACAAATATTCAGACTTAGAACATGGGCACCCTAAAAAAGAAAACACTCAATGGCGCGATCTTCCAAGCACAATGTATGTAATCCAGTCCAGCCAGAGGCGAAAATGAATAAATACAGTATTCCAATCACCATAAAACCCAAAAAGAAGAACAACTAGGGTGCGATCATAGGCATATATTATATTATATTATCATATCATATCTGTCTACAGGTGTGATTTCAGACTCCCTCAGTCTCGGTGCCGTTGCCCCAGTGATAAGACATGCTGAAACTGCGTTCACCTCAGTGGCTATAAAGTTTCACTTTATTTTCACTTAGTGGTGCTTGAAAGTTTGTGAACCCTTTAGAATTTTCTATATTTCTCCATAAATATGACCTAAATCATCATCAGATTTTCACACAAGTCCTAAAAGTAGATAAAGAGAACCCAGTTAAAACAAATGAGACAAAAATATTATACTTGGTTATTTTATGTATTGAGGAAAATGATCCAATATTACATATTAGTGAGTGGCAAAAAGTATGTGAAACCTCTAGTATTGAGCACGTTAATATGAAGGTGAAATTGCAGAGTCAGGTGTTTCAATCAATGGGATGCCAATCAGGTGTGAGTGGGCACCCTGTTTTTATTTAAAGAACAGGGATCTATCAAAGTCTGCTCTTCACAACACATGTTTGTGGAAGTGTGTCATGGCACGACAAAGGAGATTTCTGAGGAGCTCAGAAAAAAAGTTGTTGATGCTCATCAGAAAAGGTTAGAAAGCCATCTCTAAAGAGTTTTGGACCTCCACAAATCCAGTCAGGCAGACAGATTGTGTATAAATGGAGGAAATTTCAAGACCATTGTTACCCTCCCCAGGAGTGGTCAACCAACAAAGATCACTCCAAGATCAAGCCGTGTAATAGTTGGGTGAGGTCACAAAGGACCCCAGAGTAACTTCTAAGAGCAACTGAAGGCCTCTCTCACATTGGCTAATGTTAATGTTCATGAGTCTACCATCAGAACAACAACTGAACACAATGGTGGCATGACAGGGTTGCAAGGAGAAAGCCACTGCTTTCCAAAAAGAACATTGCTGCTCGTCTGCAGTTTGCTAAATAATGGTGGGCAGTATCATGGTTTGGGCCTGTTTTGCTGCATCTGGGCAGGACAGCTGATGTTTGATGATCATTGATGGAACAATGAATTCTGAATTATATCAGAGAATTCTAAAGGAAAATGTCAGGACATCTGTCCATGAACTGAATCTCAAAAGAAGGTGGGTCATGCAGCAAGACAACGACCCTAAGCACACAAGCCGTTCTACCAAAGAATGGTTACAGAAGGATAAAGTTCATGTTTTGGAATGGCCAAGTCAAAGTCCTGACCTTAATCCAATCAAAATGTTGTGGAAGGACCTGAAGTGAGCAGCTAATGTGAGGAAACCCACCAACATCCCAGAGCTGAAGCTGTTCTGTATGGAGGAATGGGCTAAAATTCCTCCAAGCCGGTGTGCAGGACTGATCAACAGCTACAGGAAACGTTTAGCTGCAGTTATTGCTGCAACAGGGGGGTCACACCAGATACTGAAAGCAAGGGTCACATACTTTTGCCACTCACTAATATGTAATATTGGATCATTTTCTTTCAATAAATAAATAAATGACCAAGTGTAATATTTTTGTCTCATTTGTTTAACTGGGTTCTCTTTATCTACTTTTAGGACTTTGTGTGAAAATCTGATGATGTTTTTAGGTCATATTTATGAGGAAATATAGAAAATCTAAAGGGTTCACAAACTTTCCAAGCACAAGGCCCAGTGTATTTCATGTACTTATTGATTATTATGATTTGCATTACATTCTTTGCTGTTATTCATGCTTTTTTAATCATTTATTATGTACGAATATTGACGTAAAACAATCATTTTGGGGTTGGGAACGGATTAACCCTATTTACATTACTTCTTATGGGGTAATTTGATTCTGACTTGGAACAAATTGGCCTTCTGGAAGCAATTAAGTCAAATTCTGAGGTTCCACTGAAATTCTGTTTTGGAAAATTGTATTGAAAAAACATTAATTTTCTTGAATTTATTACAATGTTTTCATTTCAAATCCTGTAGTCAGCATAACGATGTGAGAGAAAAGAAGAATCTTTGAAATCTGCTGACAAATTTCAAAATTGATTAGCATTTAGTATGTTCTCCCTTTTGATCTCATGCTCTGACAGTGTTTCGGAGGATCTCGTGATGTTACTGAATACTCACTGCCCCCTAAATGCTCGATGGGGATTAGGTCAGGTGGCTGTAGAGGAAAGTCTGCGCTTCTTTGGTCTTCAGGTTGTTGTTGCAAAGCTTTGAGGTGTGTTTTGGTTGATCATCCTGCTGCGGTATGAATGCACACGTCAAACCTTGAGGCGAATGGGCTACAACGGTGAGCAGGACTCAGTCTAGAGTGTTCCTACTATAAAGTGGTGACCCTTTTCAAGAGCCTCTTATTCAGCTTCTATCTTCTGCACAATGCTCCTTTCCCCTCCAGCTTTCTTCATTATGCATCTGAGATATTCCTTGCCACTGTCACCTCTGGCCGATTGTAAATCTTGCATTTTGAGCTTCTCCAAGCTTTTCCGCAGGTCTGAGCCGTGTGCTCCAGCTCTCTGGATTACTCTTGTAGATAAACCCAAGCTGTGCTGCTCTTGTGGCTTACCGAGCAGCCGCCGCAGCCTCCACCTCAATCACTTCCACCTCTCGCGCGTTTTAATAAGAGATGCCTTCCCGCTAGCATGCTTTCCCTTATGGCCTGCATGCCAGACTCTCTTTTAATCCAGAAAGGCGCGATTGAGGCCGTATCCAGCAGGGCCGCTTTGAGTAATGCGGCATCTGAATTTGGCATTGTGTCCCACAGCATTGCATTTCACTTGGCCTGCGATAACAAGTGACTGTTCTAATTGCTGCTGTCCCAACTGTGCGATTTAGCCCAGTGCCCTGTTCTGGTTAGGCACGGGTCCAGCATCGCTTGCCTCGGAGAGATAGCAACGGTGCATGCTGAGTTTTCCTGCTCTCACTAAGCACGGAGAAAGGATGGGATGCTTAGAAAAGCAGCACCAAAGGCAAACGACGAGTGGCGTTCGGACACGGCCTTTCAAAGCCGACGCTGTTTGTCGTCTTTGTTTAGCTTCAAAAAGCAATCCAGTGTCAAATCAAATGTCTGATTTGAGATCAGTTATCTTTAGGGCACAATATCAGGCGATGTATTTGTAAAGATTCTTCGTGCCAAGAGTTAGAATTGTGGGCGTTTCCCTTTTAACGTTATGAGCAGATCCTAGTGAAGATAAAACATGTCATCTTAACCCCTAAAAGCAACAACGCCATAACATCGGAAATTAAAACTACGTACGAACTAACCCCACCACTTAAATACAGTAGCCATCATAGGGATTGTAAAGAGCGGAATCCCCTTTCCTCCAGTTCATTGGCTATTCATTAGATTAAGGGATAAGCACTCTACCATATATTCTGCTTACGATAAATTCAACTTACGATGGATTTCTCAGAACGTATCCCCATCATAAATCGGGGGGAGTACCTGTAAGGGGTTAACACTGAACGTGCACACATTGGCGTTCTGGAACAGTTACTTGGGGGCTGACTTTTCCCAAGACATGTATATTCGTTATTTGGCATCAACAGCTGAGACATTTCTTTGTGCAATATCCAAACAGGCAAAGAGAACTTTAATATTCACTTTTAATGCTTTCAGGAATTGTTGGCACCATAAAAACGCTGCATTCTAACTAAAAAGCCAGCATATTTCACTCATAAAATGTGAGACGCTGTATCAGGTGACCTGTACGGTGCGAACTGCACCCAACTTATTTTTATAAACTGAATGGACTTTCCAGAGACACACACTAACCCGGGAGTGCACTGCGACTTTGGAAACAAGGAACCCTGTGTGTGTTAATGATGTAACTTTTTAATCTAAGGATAAAACTGAATTATGTGTCTGTAGTTACCCCTGAAATTAACAAACAATACGTTGTTAGCAAATGATGAAAGGGAAACGACAATTTTATAAACTGCCCTGATACACAAAAGTAATATGTTCAGAGGTAGAGGATTTAATAAAAGGCTGTGTAGGGGTTGATGTTGCAGGGCCGGGGTATGGTCCGTTCTTACCGAATTCATAATACACTACCAAACCCACAGAAGAACTAAAGTTTTGGGACACAAACCATCATGTGGACAAAATTATTGGGACACAAACCTGTATATGGCCAAAAGTATTGGGACACAAACCCGCATGTGGCCAAAGGTATTTGGACACAAACCATCATGTGGCCAAAGGTATTGGGACACATACCATCATGTGGCTGAAAGTATTTGTAAACAGTTCCACATGTGGCCAAAAGTATTGGGACACAAACCCACATGTGGGCAAAAGTATTGGGACACAAAACCATCATGTGGCAAAAAGTATTTGTACATACTTCCATATGTGGCTAAAAGTATTGGGACACAAACCATCATGTGGCCAAAAGTATTTGTACACAGTTCCATATGTGGCCAAAAGTATCGGGACACAAAACCACATGTCGGCAAAAGTATTGGATGTGTGTTACTCGGTTCATGTCAAAATTAAAGGTTTGTTTGTAGTCGGATGTGAGCAAAGGCAAACATAACATCCGTTGCGAGTAAAGCAAACGTTTTAATCTTACACCCGTCTTCAGCAACACAAAACCACATGTGGCCAAAAGTATTGGGGGACAAACTCATATGTGGCCAAAATTATTGGAACACAAACCATCATGTGGCCAGAGGTATTGGGACACAAAACCACATGTGGGCAAAAGTATTGAGACACAAACCCGCATGTGGCCAAAGGTATTTGGACACAAACCATCATGTAGTCAAAAGTACTGGGACACAAAACCGCATGTGGACAAAGGTAATGGGACATAAACCCGCATGTGGACAAAAGTACTGGGACATTTCCAAAAGTATTGTGAAAAACCCACACACCCAATACACCTCACATTTCAAGCACTGTTGTAGTTCCTCTGGGAAATTCAGCTCTAGTTTATCAACATTAATGTACCAAACTCAATTTTTTTTATCTGACTTCCTAGTCTTGTTCAAACCACTCTCCTTGTATTCCTGATGTGATGCTGATGTAGTTAGTTATTGTTAAGAGCACAGACCACGATTGAACCACTGACACTAAATGTAGCATGAGACTCCGATAGCATTAGCTATAGCAGCATAGCTAGAAAGGACAGAACCAGAAGGTAACTCTGCACTGAAGGTCTATAATTATTCTATGGAAGGATCAGTGCAGGAATGCGGAAGCCGTA
This sequence comes from Ancistrus triradiatus, assembly GCA_025084515.1. Lineage (NCBI taxonomy): Eukaryota > Metazoa > Chordata > Actinopteri > Siluriformes > Loricariidae > Ancistrus > Ancistrus triradiatus. Next base: position 39,301 of record JAJAGP010003530.1, read on the forward strand.
CGTCCTTAATAGGTCCACTCGCCATGACATTTATCTGACTGCTGGTTTCCCCCCGTGTGATTTGGTCGGGTGAAGTCGGATTTATTTCTATAGCGCTTTTTACAATGGAGCATTGTCTGAAATAAGCTTTGCAATTTTAGATCTTCTAATATCTAGGGCCAGTCCTAAACTGAGCAAGGATAGGCCGACAGTGGCAAGGAAAATCCCTAAATGTTATAAGGAAGAAACCTCGGGAGGACCGAGTCTCAAAAAGGAACCCGACCTCTTTGGGTGGCCTAGATGATGAATGTAAGAATGAAACTAATTGATCTAGTCACATAAGTCTTATAGTAATAGTTCAAATAAAAATCACGTACATTAGGCATTATTTAGTCCGATACACAGTCACTTTAGGATCTTCAGGCTTTCTTTCCAAAGCTGAATGGTGGCACCCTCTAAGGCAGCAAATGTGACATCATCAAATATTAAGCTGTTTACCATGGCTAAAGCGGAAGTCTCAGCGCAGCCTTTTGAAGTAAAGCTCACGCCAGTAGCGGGGTGCGCGCCAAAGAGGTGGATTTACCGTTCACCGGGGAGGGACTAAATACTACTTTAGCATTCACTTTATACCCGTGTGTGTTTTTGGGAGGCTCAGTGCACAGCGCAGGAAGCGAGTGGCGCTTATCGGTGCTGCCACTGCTATTTATACGAAGGGTCAATGCGGTGTTAGCTTTCTGATCTAGCGTTTCCTGTCCTCTCCAGAATGTGAGACCAATAGGGCCGCTCTGCTAAGCTTTCATCTCTCCGAGTGCCCGGTAGTCAGTGCTAGTGCCATCTGCATTATTTACCTTAACCCCCCTCCCCACCTTCCACCCTCTTACCATGTGCGCGTCACGCGTTTGGAAACAGATTGACAGCTTTGAGAAATAAATAAACAAATCATGGTACGCATGTATCAGAGATAGGTTGCCATCTTCTGGACTGTCGGTAAAACATCACCGGGACCCCCAGACGATCCTCCACCCGTGCATCCTCACCCGTAACCGGGGCTCGTAATGGATGTTTTGACAAGCTGAAGGGGTGTTTGTGTCGGAATGATGACATTAATAATGGGACCTTGATGAAGATGCGCTCCGGGGTTGAGGTAATATTTGGTCGCCTAGTTCTGCCGGTTTTCCTCCGTTCATTACTCCAGTGCTGCACGTTAGAGGCAGGAGGAGGGCTTTAATTAGCACGGCCCATGCTGGAAACGCCTGGGAGTGCAGCCGTCAGCCCGGTGACAAGAAGAACAGGCTCCTGTGTAAGTGAGTGGCTGTGTGTATGACAGGTGAGCAGGGAGTAGACCGAGGAAGCCACACACACCCCAGAGTCATGTCATTTATTGTCCTGCATGTCGTGGACAGATGTTGCTCGTCCAGTCATGGGCCAGAAGGTGGAACTAGCCTGTCGGGTCCCACTAGACCCGCTCTCTGTGGTGTGGTGTGGTGACCAGTGGGCCAGACCAAAGAGGGTTGCTTGATTCTTTTCTAATGGTACGTCCAAGTTAAGGACCTGGGACCGGATTCACGAAAGAGTCCTAAGAAAGAAAGTCTTCTTAAATGTGTGTTTTTCTTGATTTCATTCTTTAGAGAAAAGTAGTAAAATGCTATTCTTGAAATTACTTTTTCCAACTAGTAGTAGTTTTGAAAACATTATATATTCAAATGTTTCCTTAACCTTACGATAGCCTCGCACTTGCCCTAGGCTGTAAGAGGCGACGACAGAAGCATCGAACGTTTCCAAAATTTCTGTTGTCACCCCACAATTGTCACATTTTCCAAGGAGGACTCTTTGCCTGTTGGCTATTTCTTCCATCATCACCTCTTTCTTAAAATGCACGGTAGCCTGCGTAAGAAAACACTGAAGATTTTCTTAAGTACATCTTAATCATGATTAAGAATTTTTTTGCTTAGAAAGCTTTCTTGAATCCGGCCCCTGAAATCCATCATTCTTGTGTAAATAATACATATAAGCAAAAAAAGCCCAAAAAACAGTTATACATAAATGCACTTTCTTATTACACAAATGTTTGCGATGATTTTAGATCTTGCGATGTTACAGAATGCTTATATTTCTCTGTGCCCCCATAAATGCACAATGGGGTTTATGAGAGTAAGTTGAGCAAGCCAAGGGTGACAGTGGCAAGGAAAATCTCCCTAAATGTTATATAAAAGTTATATAAATATTATATATAAAACGTTATATATAAACAACCTCAAAAAAAGGATCCAAACTCTTTGAGCAACTTAGATGTTATATGCAAGAAATGACCTAAATTATACATATAAAGTAATAGTTTAAATAAATAGCAGCTAAATCGGAAAAATAAACCGGGCATTTGTGTCGTTAATTTAATACGTAATGTACTAGAGCTGCTCAGAGTTCATGTGTGTACAGAGCTTTAAACACGGCTCAGCCACTCACCGGTTTGTTTATGAGATCGCTGCTAACGCATGTTCATGATGAGGAAGTGTTAGATTTCATTTGTGTTTTGAGTGCTGCTTAGTCAGCTAAATAGTCTCCCTAAATAACGCAGTACTAAAGAGGGGGTAAGGACACTAATGAGGGTGTAGGCATCTATTTTGGACTTTTCTTCGGTGTGGAAGCTCTTCAGATCGTGCTGTTTATAAAACATGCAGGGCGAAAATACGCCGTGGAGGAACGACTCCGAATACGTTCAGAAAAACAAATTTAATAAGACATTTAAACAACATCGCCCCGCTGAGTATGTGGAATTTGACCAAACTAACAAAGGCAAAAGGGTTAAAGCTAAAGCTAGTGACAGCGCAGAGCCAGAAACAAACCGAAAGGCCCTGCTATCGTTCTTTATCAGTGAAGAAGGTTCCATTAAAAGAAAAGTTGAACAAGTGTGTATATATATATATATATATATATATATATATATATATATATATATATATATATATATATATATATATATATATATATATTCCTAAATGTTTTTATGGGGGTTCTGGTGCGTAACCCTGGATTGGATGCCATGTGTTTTATATATTGCACAAATATGTCACTAAATGGTAAAAAAAAATCCTAAAAACATTTAGAAACATTGAGAAATGGTGAGAGCTGACGCTGTATTATTCATTAAACAAGAAAGCTAGGATTTAGATTTCGCAACACGGGTGCTGCTAATCTATGTATTTATTTTATTTTCTAATAATAGGTTTAAATCCCCTTTTCTCTGGCAACATTTGACATAGCAACAAAAGACGACAAATTCCAGATATGGAAAAGATTCGAAGAAATATTCTTGCCCTTAAATGTGTCGACTTGTTTACTGTTTTTATTGTTTGCTGATTCTCCGGGCTTAATTTGTGATTAAGTGGCACAATGATCGTCATTTCAGCTTAATCTCAAACTCGTAAGTGAACTGTGAGCTTCGGTTTAGTGTCTCTGAGACACAAAACCAGCTGCAGGACAAACCAGGACCTTCTTTCACCCTACAATAACAGCCTCCAGCCTCTAATTGTCCTCCAGCTAGAAAGAGATCCATTATAATTTCATGGCTGAACAGTTCAGAGTTTGTTCAGATTTACCTGCATTCATCCTTTTAAACCCTGTAACATATGTTAGAATGACTGTCTCAGCCTTTCACTCGCTCCCTCAGCGCCTTCTCAGGGCTTTGTTACACTTCAGCTGAAGAAAAGACACACACACACACACACACACACACCCTCTCTCTCTCTCTCTCTCTCACACACACACATACATTCAGATAAATGACACCAATCTGTTGTATTTTATATATCTTAATAATACAAATGAGCTCTACAAAGCGGCACAAAATGTGTGAACATACAAAACATATAAAAGCAATAATAAAATCGTAAGCAGTTTATAGATGGTATAACAATAAACTATTTAGGCTCAAATGAATGACAAACATTTGCATACAGTGTTTGATTATATGGCAATATTTAAGTAAAAGCTCTTAGATTTATATCCAGCTATAATGTTAAAGTGGCTGGTAAATGAATCCTTTAATAAACGGTTGCATGATCAGGGGTAAAACACAGACAACAACATGTCCGTTTAGTAAAGGATTTGGGACAGCTAAATATTTAAACATATAAAGATATAAATTGTAATATTTTTTCTTTTGTTTTCTTTGTAGAAAAGTCTAAGATGGTGATTACATACGCATTAAATGTTTATCGATACAATATATATGTTCCATAAGCAGAAACATACTTTAGTAAGTCAAATAGTTTGATAGGTACAAGGGTGGGTTAAATCACATTTATGATGGGATTAAGAATAAGAACATGCTTCTCAGGAGACCCTGGGTCTCATATAGTACTGTGCAAAAGTCTTAGGCCACCATTAGATTTGTTGTTTTAGCAATGCTGTAATGATTATATGAAACATATTGTTGATTATTGGACCCAAAAACTGCAATCTTGGATTCATCACTGCATGATCCTCTTTCCCCCTGATCTTCATTCCAGTCTTTGTGAGCTTTGTTTATCTTAACCTTTTCATCCTGTTCCTCTTATGAAAAAAAATTGCTGCTTGACTGCTACCCTTCCAAAAAGACCACTGCTATGTAGAAGCTGTTTTTTTGTGTTTTAATACTGCATATACAATTTGTTGCATTTTCTGGTTGTAGTCTAATAAAAAGAATGAGAAAGCAATGACATATCTAATATAATGGTGGCCTGAGACTTTTGCCCAGTGCAAAATACTGTTTGAAGATTAAAACAAAGTGGCGTCCACTATCGGCACTCTGCCACACTGCAAAAGGTGTTCAGGAATGGGTTTGACAAACATGACAAAGAGTTGAAGATGTTGCCCTGGCTTCCAGATTCCCCAGATCTCAGTCTGATCAAGCATTTGTAGGATGTGCTGGACAAACAAGTCCGATTCATGGAGGCCCCACAAGATATCTTCAAACATATATATGGTCAAGTCAGATTTATTTCTATAGCACTTTATATAATGGAGTATTGTCTCAAAACTATTGTAGATCATCTTCCAATATCTAAGGCCAATTCCAAACTGAGCAAGTGTAAATGCACTGTCTGTTTGCACTGTCTTTTTTTATAAATAAAAAAAATTAAAAGTCTTATGCACTTATGCACTCCAGATAACAGCATCTTTTTGGCTCCGAGGAAAAAAATGAAAATTGGTAAATACTTGCAAACAATATTAGAGTAGTGCGCACTGTAGCAGCATCTTTTTAAAATCCCAGTCTCAGTTAAGAGCAGCAAGTTGTAATGAAAGAAAGTCAAGTCAGATTTATATAGGTGGCCCTTTTGCAATGGAGCATTGTCTCAAAGCAGCTTTACAATTTTAGATGATCTTTTAATATCTAGGACCAATGCCAAACTGAGCAAGAATAGGCCGACAGTGGAAAGGAAAAACTCCCTAAAGTTATAATGAAGAAACCTTGGGAGGACCAAGACTCAAAAAGGGACCCGACCTGCTTGGGTGGTCTAGATGATAAATATAAGAATGAAACTAATTTATTTAGCCAAATAATTCTATAGTAAGAGGTAAAAGAATGGGTGTTCAGTAGTTATTTTGGAATATCAGCCACGTGAGCACAGATATCGGCCGATTATCTACAAATGTCATTAATCGGCCTGTCTCTAAAAGAAATATAAATGTAATATAACATGAGCAGGTCCAGTGGCGTGGTGGTAAGAGCCAGCTGCTGGAAACATCAGTCCCTGAAGGACTGGGCGGAGCTTTGCTTTGTTTATATGTGGATATAAAGTAAGTAATTTTCCTCACATACCTCCTTCCTCTACATATCTCTCCACGTTGTGCTGTGCTGTGCTGATCTTTATGCTGAGGGCTCCACCTGATTGGATCTGTTTCCGTGTTTGGGCATCACCAGCGCTGTGTGTGGAGCAGCTACAGTAAGAGCCCTCAGAGACTCTTTGTGCCCGAGAGCTTTTTCAGACCTGAATTCAGCTGTCGAGCTCAAGTGCTCTGCTCAGCCACTTCTCTTTTTATTAGACTTGATTGCCAGGTCCAGTCTTTTCATCTCCCCAGACCTTTGTGTTTTCCTTTTCTTGTTAATAATTTAATGGAGTGTGAAACCAATGCAGCAATAACGAGTAACACTGAGCTCTTATTTCCTTTATTCATGAGGAACAAAGCGTCCGAGCTGAAGAGTCAGGACGCATTAATGTCCACTAGCAGATCCTCGTGCAACCTATTTACGCTGACATGTTAATCAAATAAAGCAGCGCTCGCTAAGGTTTGGTCCATCTGAAAATATTTCATAATAAAAAAAACACTTTTTTTAATCGGTAAAAACAATTCATATTTTATATTCATGAACAGTAAGGTGTTGGGTTTTTTAAATGTTACATGATGTTAGTATCATCGATGTTAATTTCTGAAAGATGTTCCAATCCTAAAGCAAAATAATTGTTTTAAAAACAGTTTTGTTTTTTTAGAAGAAAAAAGAGACCGCTTCATTGTTCTCTCCATTTTTGCACATTTTTATATAGAAATAAAATATTTGAGATGAGATATAATTATAAACAGTGAGTCAGTCTGTCTGTACTAATATAAAATGCCATGATTACACACTTTAGCGCCAGTGGATTAATTATTTTAATATTATTCAATTCTTTCCATATGATATTATATTAAATATACATCCCAAAAAAATGCAGACACTTTTTGTGCCGTACTGTAAATGATTTCCTATTATGGAATGAATAGGATTGAATTCAGTACAGCACAAATTCCATGGTTAAAACCTATAATCTTTTAAACTGTGTGTGTGTACCTTGTATTCCTATACTTGCGAGGACCAAATGTCCTCACAATGACAGGAAAACATGGCAGTTTTGACTTTATTATTGACTTAATTATTTATTTTTTTTACAAGAACAGCAACTTTTATTTGAGAAACCAAAATGTTTGCTTTAGTTTAGTAAGGTTAAGGTTGGGGGTAGGTTTAGGTGTAGCATTAATTACCTATAGTAATCATTGTGTCAGTGGGAAGTCCCCACAAAGATAGTGAGACAAACGTGAGTGTGTGTGTGCGCCCATGTTTATATTTCTTTCTGGGAACCAAATGTCCCCACAAGGATATAAATACCTTTTAACATTGTGGAGACCTTTTGCTGGTCCCCACAGGATAACTGCTTTTTTTTACAGAAACTACAACTTTCTTTTGAAAAAACAAAAGTGCCGAAAGATTGGTTTTAGCTTAAGGTTAGGATTAGGTGTAGGTGTAGATATAGTGTTAATTAGCTGCAGTAATATTATATAAAGTCCCTACAAGAATAGTAAGGCAAATGTGTGTTAGGTTTATGTATCTATCTGAGGACCAAACGTCCCCATAAGGATATAAAGATCTGAGAGTTTTACCTTGTAGGGACCTCATAAGGAGTTTTGCTTGTTTACAAAATCTCCATGTTTCAACTGAAAACAAAAAGAGCCAAAGGATTTGTTTTAGGTTAAGGTTAGGATTGGGGGAAAGTGTGGGTGTAGCATTATGAAGTACAGTCATGGTATGTCAGTTCAATGAGCTCGTATTTAAATCTGGGTATTTAGCAGACACAGAGTGACATAAAACTGGCAGTTACAACTGTTACAGTCCATCAATTGTGGGTTAAGAGCCTTGCCTCAAGGACCCAACAGTGGCAGCTTGGCTGAAGTGGGATTTGATCCCAGGACCTTCTGGTCCATAGTCCAATACCTTAACCGCTAGGCTACCACAGTCCTCGTATGCAATACTGAGTGAGTTTACTCTGGCTATTCTGGTTCAAATCTGCATGTGTTGGGTTAATTTGTGTCTCTAAAGTGTGTGTGTGTGTCTGTATATGTGCCATGCAATGGATTGGCGCTCTGTCTAGGGTTGGTTGTAACCTTGCACCCTGTTCTCCAAACATCCCTGAGTTGGATTAGACATGAATGAATGTTTTATTCGAAATTTATATACATATATTTTGTTTTGTAAATTGATAAAACCTTATATAAATCCTCTTCCACTTCACAGCTTTGTCTGATGATCATTTCTCTAAAACAGTCCAGTTTATTTGTGTGACGCATTAGATGTTACCTCACCCGCCCAGTCTAGACTTTCAAAAGATCAAGCCAGAGGCACCAGTGGCAAAAATCATACAGATATTAAATACAATTGTCCATGAAGGCAGGTTAATTTTAAGCACGTTTGAATCTTTCCCATGGAGGACACAAGAACCTAGAGTGACTCTTCTTATTGGACTAACAGTCCCCAAAATATTTAATCTTAGCCTATATATTATCCTGTCCTAATTGTATGTAGTGTATTTTCTTTACATATATTCTTTAATATTTAACACCCAGGCTACTCAAGGAGGATGAGTCCCTGATTGAGTCTTGGTTCTCCCAGGGTTTTTTCCCTGTAACGCTTGGGAAGATTTTCCTTGCCACTGTCGCCTCAGGCCTGCTCAGCTAGGGCTCTGAACCAGTATATTTGCAAAGCTGCTTTGAGACGATGCTGTGTTATAAAAAAGCGCTGTATATAAATCAATTTGGCTGGACTAGCGCGCGTGTTTACTGCCCGGCCGTGGGGTTGCAGGTTGACGTATTAAGCGCAGAGCTGTGCGTGCAGTGTGTTAGTGAGGTGTGTAGCGTGTTGCTGACTGTTTGGCCACTTCCGATCTTGTTTTGATGCGGCGTGTCAAAGCAAGTGAGCAAACCTGGAGGCTGCTGAAAGACCGAATGAGGGTGGGCTCGCGCAGGTCAGACCGTACAGGGAGAACTGCAGTGAAGCTGGTTTGAGTCGCACCGGCTCTCTGCTGACTGACAGGCTGTTGACAGGAGTATTGTGGCAGTATTTAGCAAGGTCCCCCCCTGCAGCTAAAGTGAATTTTATGGAGCCGTCGGTCAGTCACGGGCAGAAAGCAAAGTCAGGCGGCTTTCTGAACTCATGCAAACGAACGAACGAACGCGTTTTCGGGTCCTGACGTGCGCGAGACGGTGGGTGCGCGGTCGCTTTGTTGCGCGCAATAATACTCCACTAATAATAATCATTTAAGAAACAAAAGGCCGTGCGTAATGATGGATGGTGAGTCAGGTCCATGAGGACGGCGTGGGTGTAGCCTACATGGAGCCCAGAGCACAGTGCATTAACGGAGCTCATTTACAACGTATGGACTCCACCGGGTGGAACAGGGCCAGATATGAGCCGCTTGGCTGATAATGCTTAGCCCCGAGTTGGGGGAGAAGCCGCCGTGCTTCTCTAATGCCTGCGTAATTATGGCTTATTAATGGAGAGATTACGCAGTGAACTGAGCAAGGAAATAAACACGACGTCATTATCCGGGGTTATAGACAGCAAATCAGCTTACAAACCGGAGGAATTGTTCGCTTGTTTGCGTAAATAAAACCAGAAACGCGTTCGTTTGGCTCAAACGAGTCCGATCAGTTGCGCAAAGGTTTGGGTTTGGAGTGAAATCACTCAATATAGAGATGAATCATTTATTTAATCTGTCCTTAGATTGAACTGTTCCAACAAATCTCGTCCTTTTTATATTCATATCGCATTTTATTTATTTAATCACAGCCTCTAATTCAGGCAGTAGCCTATATTTTAATTGCATTTGCTCTCTTTTAAATTCCCATATTTACCTTATGTTAATTTACACTATTATTATAGATTTAGGAATTTGGTAACTTGGTTTACTCTTACATTTGGCTATCTAGGCTGCCCTTTTCGAGTCTTGGTTCTCCCAGGGTTACTTTATAACATTTATTGAGATTTTCCTTGCCACTGTAGCCTCATTCCTGCTCATTTAGGGCTTTGATATTTGTGAAGCTGCTTTACTTGGATGTAAAAAGCGCTATAAATAAATTTGACTTGATACGTACTCCTGAATTTAAGACAATCGAGACATGAGCACTTGGTCCACTCGGGACAAAAAAGCAAGCAACTTATTAGCAAACAAGCCAAATATTCTCAGCATTTCGTTAACAGATGGAAAGAATGCTCATTTACTAAATAGCTTATTTATTCTTAATTCTCTGGCTCTGGTGAAACCCATCTGCATAATTAGTCGTTTAAGTAATAGGACGCAGCGAGTGAGGCTTTAATTGGACATGAAAATAAAAACCCCAAAGTGAAGCAAGTGCTCCAGTTTGTGTTTGTTTGCGTTGGGAGTGTTAATTATACAACACACACACACACACACACGTTTGTCTCACTGTCAATCTCAGGACTTTCCATAGACATATTGATAAATGTTGATAATTAATACGACACCTAAGCTTAACCTCTAAAAGAGGCAAAAGGAAAACTTTTGCATCTTTTTGTTCTTGGAATAAATGTTTAGACAAGTCAGGACCTGGATTATATGTGTGAAAATGTAAATTACATTGTATGTGGAGTTTCTGGGACACGTCTTAACATTTTACGTAAACACACACTTTTCAGTAGGACATACGTTACATTTTTAGCAATTAGTATAATATAATAATAATAATAATAATAATAATAATAATAATAATAATTTATTATTGTATGTACTGTTATAATAGGCTTCTTACTTACATAATATTTCACTCTTACTTTAAAAGGTCAGTAACTAATAAACCTATTTAATAAAACTAAAACCCACTGGATTTTCACTTGGTTGTATTTTTGTAGGCAGCACTGCCCCCATCGGCCATCAGACGAACTGCAGCAGCGGAGCCCTATTCCAATACAATTATTTGCAATAAAATCTAACCTTTATATCGATGATATACATTTAAAAAGCAAACAGCTCGATTCATTTTAATATCATTTACAGTGGCCGACAGCAGACGTGTCCAAACACAGGGTTTACGATCCTATTTGCATGAATAATTGATTTTTATTACCGATCTGCAATATGATCAATCATGTTGACTACTTCAAGCTGTATTAAACTGCAGCGGTGCCTCCAGCGCGCCATTAGGACAAATTAAATCTTTTAATAGAGAGCACAAATAGGTGCGTAGCCTATATGGGACGTGACATTTATCTTTTTAGGTGGATGCATGCGGAATTTAAAAAAAAAAAACAAGAAAACAACCTCCGAGCTTACAGGGCCTTAATTGCTTTTTTATGACCTCGCAATCCTGGAGGAAAAATGTGGCATGAAAACCCGGGGCCTAATTAAAGGATTTTCACTCGGAGGAGCAGGCAGCGGGGTTCACACCGTTTGTCGTGGCTGGTTGCTCGGGCGGCAGAAGGTGAGAGCGGGGTGAAGCCCCGTTAGCCTCCGAGCCTTCTGTTAAATTTGGCAGATAAACACGCCGAGTCTGAGCAAAGAACAAAGACAGGGAGACGGGCAAGGAACGATTCAGCGAGAAGTGCCCACATTATGCCAATCCATCGCTGCCCTGGTGATTTGGAATAAACACGAAGGTCTGCTTTTAATCCTCGATGCCTGTAAAGTGACGCGATTAAAGCGCATTAATTGGCCCGTGCGCGCACGAGCCAGCCTCCAAAACACAGAGCTTAAATGACCGTCCTTATTCATCTCCTCATCCTGACCGACACTCCTGTGCTTAGGGGCTCGGTCACGTGATGAAGCTCCTCTTTGCACCTCCACCTGGGACTGGTGCACCTGTCCGCACGGTGGATGTGGGGAACCTGCAAGAGCCTTCAGACGGGCTGCAGGGCAGGACCCAGAGCAAACAGGGGGAAGAGATTAGAAACTGCAGATACAAATGAAACATCTGAAAGCAACCACACCAAAGGTTTGCATAACTTATCTAATAAAAAATTAGAAAAAACATACACTTTCTCTTGCTTGGAGTTCCCAAACATTTCTGGGATCCATCTTGAAAACCCTTCATACTACTTTATGTTTTATATTTTATTCTTCGTGAGATTTATGAACTTATTTTTATGTATCGATTTAGATTATGTTTAAGCGCCAAAAACTTGTATCCAGTTTCACCACCTACTCAAGACTGAAGCTAGAACAGCAACGCTCAAGGTCACGCCATTAAACTAATGATACATAATCATCGGAGAAACATTTATATAATTACAGTTAATCCAGCAAGCAGAGAGGAAAATGCCCGGCATTAGCTTTAGTAATGAACAAGAAAATCACTGCAATAACTCCAGAAGAACCTGTGTGTAATGTGCTGCTTCATTCAGTGACTGTATGCAACTCTCAGTATTCGTGTGAAGATCTTATTTGAAGTCTAAACACATTTTTAGGTGACAGCTAACAAGTGAAAACCTCTCACAGGGGTTTAGTGTTTTGCTCGTATAGAATGAAGATTTGATGTTTAATCATAATAATTGTTGTTCAATTCACCTTAAAATTAACTCATTTTATTACACTGAGCTCTACAATTCATGGTGGATGCAAAACCAAAATATTATATTAATCGTTGTATTATTTCCTTTGCTCTACAAACGAACTGAAAAGCAGTTTTATTATTATTATTATTATTATTATTATTATTATTATCCCCATTTTGACTATACCTAAACGTCATTCAGAAAAATCAGTTATTTTAAACTCAGAACACCACGGTATAAATAGATCTGTCGAATTATTTATTTATTAATTTTGGAGAACGTATAGAAGATTAAATTGTTACTATTGTAGAATGTGCACAGTATATTTCACCTTTCTATAGAGTATTTTGCTTCATGATTAAATCAGGATATGCCTGCTGTAATCTCTAAAAAAGGAGGCTATTGTGTTTTTGAATGTGTGAGAGAGAGAGTGAGAGAGAGAGAGAGAGAGAGAGAGAGAGAGAGAGAGAGAGAGAGGAGCTCTCGCTAGCTCTGGTGGACTTTTCCATCTGTTGGGAGAGGAGCAGCCCCGGGCCGGAGGAGGATGAGTCCTTCCTCCCCCCTCCTGAGAGGAGCACAGCTGTTACTGTACACAGACAAACAGCCCAGCGATATGATACTAATCATCTCCGCTATCAGCACTGTCCCCGGTACCAGGGGCATCACGATATTAAGCTCTAGTACAGTTCCTTTCACCAGACAAACTGGAGAGACACATCTAAAATAAATACATTGAAAGAAATTATGAGATGAGTATTAAGATAATAATAATAATAATAATAATAATAATAATAATCATAATCAGGGGCATCACTACAGATTTATGAATGGGGGGGGGGGCTAAGCTTTGACTAGAGGGGTCTAGAGGTTAGTCCCCTCAGATAATAATTATGACCCCAAAAGGTTTACGAAACGAATATGAGAATGTAAACTGGTCCAGTCGAACATGCTTGTTTTAGGACAAAGTGAGATTTGACAGCAGAAAATGCATTTTTTATTTCTTTTCACACCAGGAAATATTAACAAATCAAAGTCCATTACACAGAATGACAAAGGGCTATTGCTAAATTGGTTATTTTGTTAGCAGACTAAATCTTTTCTTAAATCCAATAAATACATCAGCTTGCATTATGAGTAAACTGTTTGTAGATCTATCTAACTTCCATTTTTAGAACTAAAAAGAAACAGGATGAATAATAATAATAATATTCCAACACTCATATAATGAGATCTTATATGTACTGGCTGTAGTTCTGGAGATCTTTTTACTTGTGTATTTTAGTAAAGCGTTTCACCGTTTCAGAGACGTTATGGGGCAGCAGCGCCTCCCCCAGGTCCTAGTGCGCCAAAGGTTAATTACATTTAGAGGTAAGAGTTGAAACGAGAGAAACTATTGAAGATGTAATTTAATAATGTCCATAATAATAATAATAATAATAATAATAATAATAATAATATATCTCCCTCCCTCTCTCTGTGGGTTGTTGTTTTTAGAAAACTCAGCTAAATCCTGACTCTCAGCTGCAGCTCCAAACTGCTCCAAATCATTTTTCCATGCTCACCATAAAATAAATAATCCCACATTAGGCTGTTAATACATTTCCATCTCACAGCACTTCCAATAAGATCCCGTGAGCTTGGCTTTATTTTCCAAAGTAAGCAGCTCAGAGCTGCGCTCCTGCACCAATCCTATTTTCAACCCTAAAACAATTTTCGGCCCTAATCAACAAATGAATAATTTATTTCTACTCACACACAGCTGCCTCCCGGACCTCCCGGTGATCATCCAACTATTAATAAAAGACTGAGAGACTGACGGAGGAAATATGGTTTGTGTGTGTGTGAGTCATAAAACAAACAAAACAGCCATAAATAATGTCCAAACAAGTTAGAATTAAATGATGCACAAAACAGACTTTTAATGTACTGGTTAGATGAATAAAATATACTTCTCTAAGTAGCTAAACTATTTCGATTACAAGGAAATAAAATACCAGCAGTTTAAAGAATATCGTTAATGCTTAATGGCTGGAGATAATCTGTATTTAAATATAATACTTTTTATTGTCATTATTTCATACCTTTAATAGTCATGATAGATAACAAAAAGGGGGCACACACAGTACTGTGCTAAAGTCTTAGGCCACCATTAGATTAGATATATAATTATTTCTCAGTCTCTTTATTAGAATGCAACCATAAACTACAAAATATTTGTATGCAGTATTAAAAAACTGGAAATAACTCAGAAAAAAAAACAGCTTCTTCAGGCTACAGTGGTAAGTATTCAGTGTGACCTAGCGTTAGACTTCATAAGGTTCATCAGGTTGCCAAGTTGACTCTTTTAAAGTCTGAAGAAGCTTGATCAGGAATATTTTTTTGGAAGGATAGCAGCCAAGAAGCCACTTGTTCTGAAGGGGCACAGGGTGAGAAGGCTAAGATATGTTAAAGCTCACAAAGATTGGAATGAAGATCACTGGATTATGGAGTGACGAATCTAATCTAAAGGTGGCTTAAGACTTTTGCACAGTACTGTATATATAGTGTCAAGTCAAGTCAAGTCAGATTTATTTATATAGCGCTTTTTACAATGGAGCATTGTCTCAAAGCAACTTTACAAGTTTAGATTATCTCCTAATAACTACGTCCAATCTCACGCACAGAGCACTATAACACTGTGCTAACACTGGGTAGGACCTATCTGTTGTAGCCCATCTGCCTCAAGGAAGACGATGCATTCTGAGATGCCTTTTTGTTCACGACAATCGTACAGAGCGGACATTTTCTAATCCGGACATTTTCCATTGACCTCTGTGTGAAAATCCCTGGAGCTCAGCAGATACAGCAATACTCAAACCAGCCCACCTGGCACCAACAACCATACCATGGGCCAAATCAGTGAGCTCACATGTCTGATGGTTGATGTCAAGACAAGTCAGATTTATTTCTATACAGCTTTCTACAATGGAGCATCGTCTCAGAGCAGCTTTACAACTTTAGATGATCTTCTATTATCTAAGGGCGACAGTGGAAAGGAAAATCCCTAAACCTTATAAGGAGGGTGTGAACTGTACCTGAAGGCTGTGGCCCGTATCTGCATGGTGTCTTGCATAGCACTGCCGCCATATGATTGGCTGATTAATAATAGTAATAGAATTATTAATGAGTTCATAATAAAGGGCTTGTGATGTATACAGTACACTCCCCCGGAGAATATAAGGATCAGATGCAAGCTTAGCCTGGACAGGACGGCAGGAGGCCCAAAGGGGTCACCGACAGCCAGTAGTGCCTGCATGTGATGCTCGACTCGGCCGGCAGAAAAAAGAAAGGGAAGAAAAGTAATATAATATAATGTCCCTGTATGTAAGGAAGACGTTAATTTAGCCAGGCCCCAGTACTTCATTTTATCCACTACATCAGGTTCACATGCGGTTTATAAAAGGTTCAGCTCATGGTCAATAAAACTAAACGGGTCTTTTGAATGATTTCCATTCTCAAACGTTAAAGTTAGCTCGAGCACGGGTAATAAGATAATTATACTCCAACAAAAGGGCTTTCTCTGGGCTCTTTATTCTCGCTTCTTTTTTAACAACTGTAGTCCAATAGTTAAACCAAGTGAGTAAAATGGAATTAGTGTTAGACATACAGTACTTTTAACTGAAGCACGTTTAATGCCTGTAATAAATCAGTTCCTTCGGCCGTGGCTGAGGAGTGCTCGGGACTTCTAGTAGCTGCCAGGCGTGCTTAGTGGCTAGCAAGGTCACACCCCAGGAAAAAACTATTCTTTAAACTTGGACGTTGATCAAGAGGCTCGGTGACCAAAATGACAAAGCATAAATGATAACTGAAAAGTCTAAAATACAGTACTGTGCAAAAGTCTTAGGCCACCAATAGATTAGATAAACCATTGTTTTAGCTATGATGACCATATAGAATCATTTTTCAGGCTCTTTATTAGAATACAACCAGAAAATACAGGACAATCGTATGCAGTATTAAAAAACTGAAAAGGGGCTACAGGGATAAGTATTGAGTGTGAGCTCCCCTTACGCTTAAGTAATAGCAGCATCTGTCTTCTTTCTTTCAGTCAGCTTCTTTCCGTCTCTTTTATTTCACACACAATGGCGCACAGACATCTGATTACAAACTGTGACGTTCCTTTTTACTTATAACAGCAATCGGTAAAGACCAGTGCTTGTGGTTGACCAGTTTAGGTGAGGCATCGTAGGAAATAACCAAGTTATAGATATGAGCTGAACAGTTTTGTTTTAACAGCTCTGGCTTGGTGAAGCATATCCAAGAGCAAAATATTTAATCATTTTAATTTCATTTTTCATCCAGATTAAGTTGAGTAAAATGTGGCATCACTTTATGGAAAAAATATATATTATAGAAAAATGGAACATAAATTGAATCACCCTTTCAGGACCTTAGCGAGGACAAGACCACAGCAGGCCAACGCTGGGCTGAGGATGGGTTTATTTTTTTATTTTCCCTCTGTTATAACACAGCCTTTTCCTGGTCCGACACGCTGGGCTGTGGGCATAGCCATAAGGAGACTGTGGTAGCCTAGCGGTTAAGGTACTGGACTATGGAGCAGAAGGTCCAGGGTTCAAATCCCACCTCTGTCAAGCTACCACTGTTGAGCAAGGCCCTTAACCCACAATTGCTTGGATTGTAAGACTGTATCAATTGTAAGTCACTTTAGATAAGGGCGTGTGCTAAATGCTGTAAATGTAAGTGGGCCCTGGATGGGATGCTTCTCAAAGCAGCTTTAGAAAATGTGAAGTATAGATCAAAAATGAGCAGCCCAGAAAGGAAAAACTCATTTGGGAGGCTCAACAGTGGCAGCGTGGCGGCACTGGGACGTGAACCTGCACCCTTTGGATCAGTAATCCAAACCAGTGAGAAGGTGTGCAGAAGGGCAGACGCAGAAGAAAGCTGCTATAGGCAGGACACTCCTGATGCATAAGTTTCAAGCCACGATAAAGCAAAATTACACAAGCTAGAGTCATTCAGTAAGTGGTCAGTCTGACGGAAACTGTTTATAAAATGTAAGTTTACTTTAGATCTTTTATTTTTTGTAGATGATGTGCATTTTCTTCCGGGGTAGTGGTCGACTGATCGGTCGGGCTGATATTCAAAAGATAGTGGAAACGTTTCCTGCATTACAATTTGCAGCTCATAAAGCGGATCTACTGAGAGACTAAAAACAAAGAGATGCTGAGAGAGCATTCAGTGAGAGTGCAGCCATTATAAGAAGCTGAAAATTGTTTCCAGCAGCGACGTGCTGCTCTTAACTGGCACTGGGATTACAAACAAAAAGATGCTGTTACCATGTGCACTACTCATTCTACTACATTGTTTATTTTTGCCAACTATTTACACATTTCTGTTTTTTTCTTCCAGAAACAAGAACTGCTGTTTATATAAAAGCTAGAGTGCAGAGACGGTGCATTTATAGCTTAAATAAATGTTCAGCTAAGTTCAGCACGTGTCTCATTTATTATGATTAGTTATAACTTTTAAAAAAGAAAGAACTCTAATATTGGCATTAGGTATCAGCCATCGGCCTCGGCCATTAGAAAACCCTAGCAAATAAATCAGATCATAATAAGAACCTGGATTTTACCTCAGTAATTGGATTTCTCAGCGCATGAACACCCTTACTCTGATTTCAGTCTTTTATTTTTTCCCTAAAGGAAGCACGGATGTGAGTAGCAGAAGCAAGCATGGTTGCCAGGTCCACTTATTCTAAGAGGCTGTGCTTCTTTGGGTTTGTTTCCATAGATCTGGTTGCTTGTTTCTCCCGTGGGATCTGGCAACCCAGGAATTAAATGCAGCACCCGCGAACCATATTAGATAACTTTGGATTAATTCTTACAAAGCGGCCAAAGGAGGTTTGGTCCCTTTTTGAGTCTTGGTCATCCCAAGGTTTCCTCCTTATAGCGTTTAGAGAGTTTTTCCTTGCCACTGTCAGTTTGGGCTTGGCCTTATGATTTAGAAGCTGATGTAAGATTGTCCAGCTGCTTTGAGGCAATGCTCCATTGTAAAGAAATGCTGTAGAAATAAATCCGACTTGACCAAACACTTTTGGGAAGACTCAGTATATATTTGAGAAAATGAAGAATGTCATGATTTAATATTACATTTTGAAGTTCACGTCACAGATTACTGCCTGTGTCCCATTATCTGATTCTCAAGAGCACGTAAAGTCGATCGGATTACTTTTCTGCAGCTATCAGATGACGTGCATGCCAACAAATCCAATGAATTTAATTCAAATAAATCATTATAAGCACTGCCTCCGGTTTGTACTTATTTAATCTGGGTTTTAGGGAGTAACAAAGTCTTCCGTTCTGGGATGCCTTTTTTTGTTTGTTTGTTTGTTTTTTTGGAGTAACTACATAATCATTATCATCATGTTGAAGCATAAACACCTGCGCTTCTTACAGCTAAAACAAACCAAAGCTCTCATCCTCAGCGTGTTTGCAGGTCCAGCTCTTCAGATGCTCTCTGATGGAGGTAGGAAGCAGGTGAAAAAATAGAAGTGCGCTGAACTTTCAACCGAGTAGCCGAGTTGTTGACTGAAGTCGTGTCCCGGGGTCAGCCCTCACTCGGCGCTAACTTTCAAGAAGATCCAGCATGTGTGAGATGGCCCTCGGGGATGCCGCTCGGCCTGCTTTGAAGCTCCCATGGCATGCTGTGCTGTTTTCTTTTCCGCCATTGCCGCTGGCTTCCTGCCTGCACCGACGCTGGCAAAAGCACCTTTCTCACATTAACTATGGACGCAGCTATAGGTCGCCGTGCGTTCGTCCTAACTAGCTACTCTGGAATGTGCGGACTTCACAAAAGAGGTTTTAACAAACGCAACGCTTTAATACGAGCGGCATTCTTGGTCCGTGGCCAATGGTAACATGCTTCCCGATTACAAAGCCAAACAGAGTAATAAACAGAGGGGCAGCTGACATAACACAGGGTCCCAGATGAGAGAGGAGCAGAAGACGATCGACATCTTCCACATTCCTCAACACTAACAGCCACATGTAACAGAAGAACTTTATTCTGATTAAAACACTCGTCCGTGAGGCGACGTCCCATCGGTCTACACCTGTAAGAGGGACTCGCACAGATGCATACAGATGTGGGAATCTGAGGAATGCGCCGCTAACCGGCCGTCCTCTGCTGATCCAGCTTGCGTTTCAGCATGTTGTAGTTTTCTCTCGTCCCCGGAGCATTGGGGTCCAGTTTCAAAGAGAGCTCGTAATGCTTTTTAGCCAAGTCCAGCTTCCCCCAGCGGTGGTACAGGACGGCTGCAACGGCACAACAAGTCAAAGTCCGGAACAACCAACATCAGCTAAACAGCAGTTAAAATGGCTCCATCAATTAGTGTGTTTACATGCACTTAATAATCCGATAATTGCCTGGGTTTACGTGATCCAATGACTCACAGAAAGATGTGACGTGAACTCCCAGCTTTAATATTAAATAATCAAATTCATCATTTTTTAAAGTATATGCTGCGTTTTAGTCTCCACAGTGTTTGAGTTAATTCCAGGGTTGCCAGATCCCATGAAAGATTCGCCATCTGGTCTATATAAAAAAGCCCAAAACAAGCGAAATCTCTGAGTGTAAGCGGACCTGGCAACCATGGGTTTTCCCTCTAGCCGCTCTGCCAAATCCGATTGAAATCTGGTAACTGGTACAATGGTGAACCCTTTAGAATGTTCTATATTTCTGCATAAATATGACCTAAGACATCATCAGATTTTCAGAACAAGTCCTAAAAGTAGATAAAGAGAACCCAGTTAAACAAATGAGACAAATATTATACTTGGTCATTTATTTATTGATGAAAATGATCCAATATTACATATCAGTGAGTGGCAAAAGTATGTGAACCTCTGCTTTCAGTATCTGCTGTGACCCCCCTGTCATGCAATAACTGCAGCTAAAAGTTTCCGTAGCTGTTGATCAGTCCTGCACACCGGCTTTGGAGAAATTTTAGCCCATTCCTCCGTACAGAACAGCTTCAGCTCTGGGATGTTGTGGGGTTTCCTCACATTAGCTGCTCACTTTCAGGTCCTTCCACAGCATTTTCCATTGGATTAAGGTCAGGACTTTGACTTGGCCATTCCAAAACATGAAACTTTATTCTTCTGTAACCATTCTTTGGTAGAACGACTTGTGTGCTTAGGGTCGCTGTCTTGCTGCATGACCCACCTTCTCTTGAGATTCAGTTCATGGACAGATGTCCTGCAACATTTTCCTTTAGAATTCTCTGATATCATTCAGAATTCATTGTTCCATCAATGATGGCAAAGCGCGTCCTGGTCAGATGCAGCAAAACAGGCCCCCAAACCATGATACTACCACCACCATGTTTTCACAGATGGGATAAGGTTCTTATGCTGGAATGCAGTGTTTTTCCTTTCTCCAAACATAGTGCTTTCCCTTTAAACCAAAAAGTTCTATTTTGGTGTTATCCGTCCACAAAACATTCTTCCAATAGCCTTCTGGCTCGTCCACGTGAATCTTTAGCAAACTGCAGACGAGCAGCAATGTTTTTTTGGAGAGCAGTGGCTTTCTCCTTGCAACCCTGCCATGCACACCATTTTGTGTTCAGTGTTCTTCTGATGATGGACTCATGAACATTAACATTAGCCAATGAGAGAGAGGCCTTCAGTTGTTTAGAAGTTACCCTGGGGTTCTTTGTGACCTCGCCAACTATTACACACCTTGCTCTTGGAGTGATCCTTTGTTGGTTGACCACTCCTGGGGAGGGTAAACAATGGTCTTGAATTTCCTCCATTTGTACACAATCTGTCTGACTGTGGATTGGTGGAGTCCAAACTCTTAGAGATGGTTTTGTAACCTTTTCCAGCCTGATGAGCATCAACAACTCTTTTTCTGAGCTCCTCAGAATCTCCTTTGTCCGTGCCATGATACACTTCCACAAACATGTGTTGTGAAGAGCAGACTTTGATAGATCCCTGTTCTTTTAAATAAAACAGGGTGCCCCACTCACACCTGACTGTCATCCCACTGATTGAAAACACCTGCCTCTAAGTTTCACCTTCAGATTAACTCCTAATCCTAGTAGTTTCACATACTTTTGCCCACTCACTAATACGTAATATTGGATCATTTTCCTAAAAAAAAAAAAATGACCAAGTATAATAGTTTTGTCTCATTTGTTTAACTGGGTTCTCTTTATCTACTTTTAGGACTTGAGTGAAAATCTGATGATGTTTTAGCTCATATTTATGCAGAAACATAGGAAATTCTAAAGGGTTCACAAACTTTCAAGCACCACTGTATATATGCTATGAGTAATATGATTACTGGAGTAAAATCCAGCTCTCTATCAGATTTCTAGATCGGATTATGCTGTATACATGACTGCCTGAATAATCAGAAAACTGCAGAAACACTGCATTTCCTCCTCACTGCTTACGAAACAGCCATTGAAATTGTTGCATTTGGCAACATGTCAGCAGAATGATACCATTTTGGCATGAGAAAGCTTCTCAAACAATCAGATTGTAAGGTCGGAACATTAACTCTTGTATAGTCACCTTTCTGGAACTTCTTACAAACATCTGTAAACATGCCATCTTTACTCTCTTACAGGGAAACTCTCCCAGAGGTGATTTGGGTTCAGCATCACTTATAATAACATTAACCAAGTTAACCTGGACTTTTTGCATTTACATGCCCTTAATAATCTGATCATAGTCTGATTTCTGCAGTTATCTGATTATTCAAGTGCTCATGTAAACAGCATACTCCGATCTAGAAATCAGATTAGAAATCCGATAAAGGGAGCTGGATTTTACTCCGGTAATCTGATTACTCATAGCATGTATACCAGTTACCAGATTTCCTAACATGCCAGGTCCGCCTATTATTCTAGACTTTACAACTGGCTGTGATGGGTTTTTTTTTTCCTGTGGGATCTGGCAACCCTGGAATTAAACTCCCCACAGAATTAAAGCTAGCAAAACAGCTACTGAACACTTCGTGGAGACTCTGAAATGCATTATATACTCAAGAAAAGGCAGAATTTGATTATTTAATATAAAATTTTGAAGTTTATGTCATATTTCTTTGAGATTATGGGCTGGTTGCAAAGTAGAAATCTGATCATTGCCTTTGTGATGTATAAACGGAAAGGTTTCCCATCATCCGACTACTCAAGTGCAAGTAAAGTTGATCGGATTACTGACAAAATCTCGACGCTCATTAATGCATGTAAACACTCTCACTGTCTGCCTCTCTCTGTGTACATTTTAAGTGTGTGAATGGCTGTACGTTACATCGTGAATGTTCTGACCTAACTTAAGTTTTGCGATCTCATGACATTTCATAAAGTCCTGATTCAGCGATGGCAATAACTGATTGATTCAATTCATTTATTTATGAAATATAAGCAAAAATGTCCTATTTAACTTTGTTTCCTGCAGAGCCTAACAACATAACCCAACATAACAAAATAACTTTTTACCTGGCTTTGTACAATAAGCCTAACTTTTTTCACTAGCCTAGGTAACATCCTGGAACAAACCATTCTCCAGGATTTTATATTCAGTACTAATATGTGCAAGAAGCAAACAGATTAAAAAAGAAAAAAAGCTCTAAAACAATATCGTGCAGAGATGAATCCTGATCCATGTCAACAGAGACATGCTTTATGAAAAACCTACCGAGATTGCCATGGCAACTGGCAGCACTGGGGTTGATCTTCAGCGCATTTAGAAAGAAACCTTCTGACTCCTGGACAGAAAATGAACATCAGTTGTAGTAATGATATGTTTTCCACGGCCAGTTTTAAGTGGAAGACTCTGACTTTTCCTTCATTATGAAATGGTTCGTAGGTTATCCATCTCCTGCACTCAGTGTAATAATAAAATGACGCGACGTGCAAGCCTACCTTGTATTTCTGCTGCTTTCCCAGAACGTTGGCTAAGGAGAACATGATGGTGTGATCTTGAGGCAAAATCTTTAAAGCCTCTCTTCCTATAACCTCTGCCTGAGCCAGGTTACCTAAAAGACAGGACTTCTCTTAATCAGAAGCAGTTCACTAAAAGATTCTTATCAGCACCGCTTCTCAGGGTGCAAAAAATGGACATGGATGTCCAAAGGGTAAGAGTAATATTTTGTGGACAGCATTACGCTTTCACAGAGAGGAACAAGGGATTTCATTACAAATACTTGTATTTTTTGACGCAACATTTTAGGGGTTATTTAGGGAGGGTTCTGACATTCTTTTTCATGGGTTTTTATATAACGCACTGAAATTCGGCCAATTTTGGGAAGACAACTGTTAAAACTGGGAAGGGAAAGAAAGAAATTTTATGTCTGAAAAAGGACAATGTTAGACTGTGCCAGGAATCATAAACCAATGCAGTAACCAGACAAAGTCTTAGGCAAAAACTGTTACACCCCTTTAAAAATACAATGTCACGGAGTTTTTACACTCTAAGTTTAGGCAATAATGTCAAGAAAACTTTCAGTACATACAGAACGAACGAGACGGAATGCAAACAATGCTCAATCACAAAAGTTCTGGACAGAAACTGAAGATCTGTGACATTGTGGGAGGGTAGAGTCAATTCACTGATGTGTTTCATCCTGGAAATGGAAAATTTGTCACCTAGAGCAGCATCAAAAATGTTTTTCTTTTAAAAGAATATCTTCAGTCCACGAATAGCAGATACAGAACCTATGGATATGGAGGGCCGACTTTATCTCAAGCATTTAGTAAATGCAGCTTTCCAACATCTTACTTGGACAAACAATGTTTAAATATAAATGTTTGATCAGAGCCCGTTCTAATTTCAGGCTGACCAATCAGAGCTCGGTTGCCGGGCAGAACAGCTCATCAAGAGCTTATAGGACGAGCAACATGCTGCCTCTAAAGACATGGACTGAAAGGCTGGAGAATGGTGATAAAGCTCACAGGGACTGGATGGAAGCGTCTGATTATTTATCTAAGTGCATTCTAATCTGTTCATGATCACCAAAACACAAACTAGAGCTTCCTGCACTCATCTCAGCTCGTGTCTTTGTTTTTTAAGTTGACGATGTGAGAAAGACACGGAGAAATCTCATCACATTAAGAGAAGAAATTAAAGACAGCAAAAGAGGGTTTAGACAAAACCCTGAGTATAAAAAAAAAAAGACTTTTCAGACGTAATATGCACGGCCACATTTGTCAGTACTGTCCAGATGAGTTTTTCCTCTCCGGACAAGGCTGACTGGTTTAGTTACCTAATTAGGGTTCCACACAACGGCTGCTGACTTATTGATCTGGGTGTCAAAACTCGCTTTGAACAGAGTCAGGCGTCACAGGTCCCATCATACTGGCTGCTCCTTAACTAATTCATGAGCAGCAGAGGTTCTCCTCCGTCACAGGAGCCTGCACATGACTCACTACTCGATGACCTCGGGCTCACAGGAAGAAATTCATTTTCCAATTTTTGGGTGATTCACACAAGGCTGAAAAATGCAGAGGGCGACATTCTTGGTGCCAAGGACGTTTTGGCAGGGAAACCGGAGCATGCAGGAACACCTGGCGGGTATACCGGCCTGGCTGGCAGGACTGCGAGTTTAAAGAGGTTTTGTTTGGGAGCTGCGCTGCTCTCCACTTGGCAGAGGTGAAGTGGCTTTAAAATAGCACAAGTGTCGAAACCTTAGAGGTCTGGGGTTGTTCTGGATGATTGGTCTGTGATTTTGCCTTTATATTAAACCTCTGAAATGTTATCACCCAGGTGTCAGGTTTGTTTTTATCACCAACATCACCTGATAAACATAAAGCTTCACGAGGGCTTAAAACTGCATTTAAGCAAACAAACAGTTACATTAAAGATCAAATCCAAACAACGTCCAGGTTTACGTCGCTCAGGGTCCACAAGCATTGATTATGACTATCAAGATGTTATTATGGCTTTATAATAGGTCATACATGTACTGTACCACAGTTGTCCAGTACTGTGCAAAAGTCTTAGGCCACCATTAGATTTGTTTTTAGCAAGGGTATAATGATCATATATAACAGTCACCGATTGGACCCGCAAATTTCAAACAAGGATTCGTCACTCCATAATCCTCTTTTCCACTGATCTTCATTCCAGTCTTTGTGAGCTTTAGTATATCTTAGCCTTTTCACCCTGCCCCCCTAATGAAAAAGTGGTTTCTTTGGTGCTACCCTTCCAAAAAGACCATTCCTGATCAAGCTTCTTTGGACTGTAGAATAATTCTTCCAGTTTTTTAATACTGCATACAAGTTTCCTGTAATTCCTGCTTGCATTCTAATAACGAGACTGAAAAATTATTATATATGGTCATTATACAATTGGTAAAACAATGCTATATGTAATCTAATGGTGGCCTAAGACTTTTGCCCACTTTTTGTACTTTTCTGACAGTACTCCTCTCACCAAATCTACACTTAAATAAATAAATAAAAACAGATCATGTGATGTTAAGCCACTTCAACCTGTAGATCTGAATCTGCAGAATCATTTTTTTCTCTTTGCTTATATGAGTAAAAAAATATAATCCATAAATGCAAATCAAATAGCTTTCAATCTATTTCTGCCTGTCTCGCCTGAATACTAGCACCTGATTTCCCTTCCTCAGAGGGCAGCATTAAAGCCACAAGACACAATAAGTTCCTCGTGTTTATTTGTTTGTGAGGAATCTTTATCTCTGAAAATGTTACTATGCTCCAGAATTTAATAGAACTATATGATCAAATCTCAACTGGTAGACATTTTTCTCCCTCCCTGACCGATTTGTAGAGGATCAAAGATTCCATCCTTTGCAGAGAGTCCTCGAGCCACGTTATTAACTCCCGTCACCCACTCATTTCAGCCAGAAGGAAATAACCACACTGTACGAGGAAACACAAGATCAGAGTGTAAATGAACTGGCTGAACTGAGTTCTCGTTCTCTAACCACTGATGAATAGAGGCATAGGGCCACGGACTGATATACAGTACTGTGCAAAAGTCTTAGATATACCATAGTTTTAATGGTATAATGACCATATTATTTCTCAGTCTCTTTATTAGAATACAACCTGAAAATATAGGACATTTGTATTCAGTATTAAAAAATGAAAGATAAAAAACAGAAAAACAGCTTCTGTAGGCGACAGTGGACAGTACTTAGTGTGACCTCCCCTTATGCTTGGGCGACAGCAGCATCTGGTTGCCAAGTTGACCAAAGAAGTCCAAAGAAGCTTGATCAGGAATGGTCTTTTTGAAAACTTAGCAAGAAAGGGAACATGGTGGAATGAAGGCCAATATATTACATATGGTCATTAAAATCAAATCTAATGGTGGCTTAGTACTTTTGCACAGCACTGCAAGTTTGAAGCACAATAAACAAATCAAAGCAAAGAAATTTGCCAGTTCTGAAAATATGGTATAGAGAGGCAAAAAAGACGATATGTACATTGTGAGACGTGTGTATCGTTAAACCCATAGTGATCATCTACTACTACATTATGCACTGCACTTACCTCACCGAAAAAAAGACAAAAAGATTGCTAATGATAATACTGGGCTCCATAAGAGCCTGTGAGAGCGGATACTTGAGTAACCTCCTGTGCTGTGATCAGCTGAAGAGGGGAAAAAGGAAGAAAAACTAATTGGTTTAAAGGGTGGACTAATTACGCGAGACAGCCCCATGTGTCTGAGTGCACCTGACGCTCAGCATCTGTAGAATGGAGGTTCACACCTCACACAGACACACACACACAGAGCCTGTAGCTATGTTTGGGCATAGGGGGAGAATAAAATGAGTGAGTGAGTTGATTTGGGAGGAGGCAAAGATCATTTCCTTTCTCCCTGTGGGGTCAGTCACAGGCTCATCTAATGAGAACACTTACTCAGGTTATGCTCAAGCGCTTCCATCCACACTGACTTAACACTGATTGACTCATTTACATTAAATTCGGAGACAAAAGCTGGATTCATATCCACATCAACGTCAATAGGAGAAACCTACTGAATTAAGTCATATTCTAATAATACAATGGAAGAATGATGATTACTGTCACCTTTACTGCTCATATTAAAGGACATGATCGGAGGAATCGATGCTAAACAAGACATTATTATTAATTAGTAACAGAACGTTTAATCGGCTGTCCATTCTGAGATCATTCAAAAGTAGTAGAGAAACTTGCAGCCCATAAACTGGGACTACTGAGTGACTAACAGGGGTGGGTATTAGCAAGGACTTCACGATACGATTAGATCACGATACATTGCGATACGATGCATGTTGCGATATATTGCGATAGTCCACATAGTTCACTGAAAATATAAAAATAGCTGGAAAAACAAGTGTACAGCGTACAATCCGAGTCGTCTTAATACATCACATTAATAAAGCAGCCAACAAATTGAGTCAAAACACTGTACTCCATCTCCGTAATGTAACTGTAGTCATTTAAGGTGGACTGGAAAATGCAAATAAGACAACTTCTCTGCTATGATACACCAAACACTTGTTAAACTCATCAGTTCATGATATATGTAGCTTATGATGGATTTGGAACATATCCCCATCATAAATCAGGAGCTCCTGTACAATACAGCTCCATTAACGCATATAATGCCTCATACAGGGGGGATTTTATGGGGATCTGGAACCGATTCCTTCAATTTACATTAAGGGAAACGTGCTTGTTACTCGAGGTGCCACTGTAACCAAATGGGACCGATTCCTTAATTAATTATGCATATTCATACCATGGGTACATGGAGGATTCTGATAAGAAAATAACAATCAGAATTGATTTGCAGGACTCTGTAATTCCTATCACTAAGACGACTATTCTGAGTGAACAGGTTTGTCACAATAACCGCCCTTTCTCCGGTCCTTACCGGTGTTATCCAGCAGTATGATCATGTTATTCCACGCCAGGCTGTGGTCGGGCTTCAACATGGTGGCATTTTTCCACGCATTCAGCGCGTCTACGTGCCGATCCTGGTCTGCATACTGGAGAAAACGCAAAGAAAGCTTAAAAGGTGCCGAGGGACCCCTAAAACGAACAGCAAAAATGCCACGTACCAGTCGTCCCAAATTGTAATAGCAATCCGGATACTTCTTCCTGAACTTAATTGCATTCCGATAGCTTTTCTCCGCCTCATCAAACTTCCTTAGGCTGTTCTGCACGATGCCCAGATTCATCCAGGCAGCAGCGAAATCAGGCCTGCAGGAAACAGACCGGACACAAAGAACGTGAGGGTACACAATCGACAGTTCTGCTGTCTGACAACAAACGATGATATGAAGGATTTGATCACCTACTGAATATGAACAGCTGCAGAAAGAACGTCCTCCGCCTCCTGGAGCTCGTTACGCTCTTTTAAGATGTTCCCCAAATTGTTCATGGCATGGACATACTTAGGGTGCAGCCTGAATGCAGACAGAATGATATAAACAAACCGAGACAGTCAGGCAGATTTATGGTGTGTTAATACAGTCTAACCTCGTTATCTCGCCAACCCCATCTCTCTCCCTCGCCCAGCTAAAAACATGACAAATGTCCTACCAGTTATGAAATTCTACCCTGATAATCTGCCATGTTTCAGACTGTCAGTAGGTGGCGCTTTAATCCTACTTTAAACTGATGTACAGCCCCTGTCTGTTATCAGAGACGTTATATAAGGATGAAATATGAATGGGATTGTACTGTCTATCATTAAAAAGAACCAATCGGCATATTAGTAAATGTGTCAGAGAGGGAGGCGGCAAGTTTTGGCCCCATTGTAGTGGCGGGATGCGCATGCGCAGTAGTGTTATTTGAACCCAACAATGGCAATAAGTTACCAAATTTTTTTGTCAGATTATACCAGCGATTCTAAGTCTGCATTTTAAACGTTCATTTCTCTTTCAGCAGGATGTGTATAGGTCACTTTTTGTAACCTCATTAAGTCGCCAAACTCGCCTCTCGCCAAAAATAGCCCTGAAACGGACGTGGGCGAGATTATGAGTTTAGACTGTATATTGTAAACTGTACTAAAAGTGAACTGTTGTACTATAAGGCATGCTGGTGGTTTATTAGTTATATACTGCTACCAAGTACACGTGTGCTCCAGGTAAGTTATATATATAGTTTACTATTATATTATTTTTGCACTTTACAGTATACTGTGGAATATAGGACGACAAAATTCACAAGGCATACTCAGGATAAAGATCACAATTGTTCACTTTGATCACTTTTTTTTCAAACAAAATTTACCGAATGCCCAAATATTTGAACGTATTCATATATGAAACTGGCATTTCAGTTCAAGTTCAAGTACAGGCCACTTATACAGGCCAAGTACCTAAAAAGTAAACTGAAATCCTGCTGACTTGTAGTGTAAAATAAGTATACGGACAGCACACTTGAATGAATGCCTTGTTTTGTAAGGGAGTCGGTCCGGACAGATGGACAGACAAACTGCCCAATATCACTGCAGTTTGTATCTTTTATCTTTGCTCACCTTTCCAAATGATCCACTACTCTTTTTTTGGAAGGTCTCGGCTCTTGTTAAAGGTTCATTAAAGTGTGCAGAAATGTGATAATTATTATTTGTTCCCTGCCGAGGTTGTTTGCCTTCCCATAATTTAGAAACCAAACATGTCATTTAACCAGTGGTGCACAAAACGCTGGCCTAAGACTACAGGTAGATAGAGAGGTGCCAACTAGACCTTTAGGTCTTTAGGGCACCATTGGTTCTGTCAGCAGTTTTGGGTGAAGTCATGCACCTCTCAGCACGTACCTCACAGCTTCCCTGTAGTACTTTATTGCGGCACTCTGGTTGCCCCAGTCAGCGAGGTTTTTGCCAACGTTGTAGTGAACCTGCGGAAGGAAGCGGGAGCAGGGAAGGTCGTCAGTCTTGCTGTGTTTCAAGTCACCCTTGCGAACGGCTCGGGAATAAAGCGGACAGCGCGATATTCCTTTCAAAGGAGAGAAAAGCCCCCGAAACGAGCGGTCGCAACGGTCTATGAGTGAACGGCACGGGCACGACCTCACCTTGGCGTTGAGCGGGCAGACAGGCAAGGCGCTGGCGAAGAGGCTCTGCTCAGACCTCCACTGCTGACTGCGAAGGGCGCAGCGGGCCACGTTCACGCCCAGCAGGGCCAACACGGCTGCCCGCAGCAGCGTCTGCAGGTGGGTGGGATGGATCAGACAGGAACATCGAAAAAGGAACATTAAACAACACCGTGTGGCGCCGAGAGGCCGCGCTTTAAAAGGAACATTAGTCACAATGCGGTACGACTGGAGGCTGCAGATTAGGAGGCGCCAGAGAGAGAGAAGGACGCTTACCTTCGCTGTCCTCCAGCGCCAGCAGCAGCTCGCCACGGCGTAGGCCAGGATGAGGCAGTAGCCGGCGGTGGAGAGGTACAGCACGCGCTCAGCTATCACAAAACCCACCCGCAGGAACAGATTACTGGCTGGCAGGAAAGGGATGACCAGCAGCACCAAGCCAAACGTCAGAGTCCTGACACCGAACACACAGACGTCATCTAAGTACAAATACCACAGGGATTCGGCTTTCTCACTGATCCCCGTTTACGCTCGGCTTTACGTATCTGGATTGGGTCCTGATAAGGTTTTAACAAGAATAGCATGTTAATCAGCTAAAGACAAACACCAACTGTTTGGAAAGAGATGGCTGTAACAAGGGCAACCACTGTTTTGTTTCGATAGGTAGTTGGTGCTTATTTTGGACAGTTTTATTTATGTAAACTACGAAATGACTGAGAGACGTTTGGTTTTCCTAGGTCACTGCTTTAGTCCATTAAATCATGACAAAAGATATTCTGTGGTTTTTAATCCAAAAGGGGGAAACATCCCTTTAGCCAGCCCAGTGAAAGTTCAGCCTGTCACAACCCGTTCGGATTTGGCTAATCATTTTTATTCTAAATCACTAAAAATGTCTCCTCAAAGAACCAATAAAGCTTTTTCAAAACAGGTCAGTAAAAGATGTCTATCATCTTTCACCACACTCCTGAGGGGCTTCGGAAAGATCTGTGATTAATAATTCAAGAAACCAATTGAATGCACTTTGCCAGCACGCACAACAACAACACAACCGCTCCCCCAAGCATGTGATTTACACCGGTTCCTACTTTTAAGCCTGATCTATTTGCACCAGCTCTGTTGAGTCTGAGTGACGCGTTAGAGCCGCTGAACCCCAAGTAAGGCTCGGAGCATCAAACCAAAGCTGCTACGCATTTCTTCCAAAAAGCCCGAGCACAAACGGCCGTTTAGAGATAGCACGGTTCTCACCTCCTCTCGCTGCTGTCCTGGGAGCACAGAGCTCGCCTTATCAAGCCAATCAAGCAGGCCCACAGCAGCAGCAGCCAGACCATCCTCCAGTCGCCAGCTGATTTAATAAGAGGTACACAGCCCATTGACCAATCAAAACACAGCCACCAGGGACACAGCAGCAGCCATGCATTCAAGGAGTAGTAGTAATTATAGTTCACAATCTGCCAATCAAAGAGAACAGGAGGTGTTCAGCATCAAAGAGGCAGCAAACGAGAGGAACACAACATGATTCGGGGAGTCGGGGGGGAAATCTGTCTACACAGTGTGCTAAAGAAATGAGAAAAAAAGCATGATGAGGTACACGGTTGTAGCAAGACGTACAATAACTGCAAATAATGTGTAACGCTGGAAAGTAACCCATACATACTAACTGCA